>JAODUO010001311.1:32500-50000 GCA_025642075.2 Ridgeia piscesae | reverse complement strand
CAATCGTTTTTCCTAGACTTTTTAGAAGATGTTGTGTTAATATTATGACAAATTACTTCCGATGCGTTTGATTGAAAATTTATTTGCGACGTTATGAATTTCCGATGCTGGTCTTGCTGGTGGCATCGCTCAATGATTTCAGCCCCTGTGGTGGGCATGCAGGTGAGGGGGTACAGGGCAGTAGTGGTTTAATTAAAGTTTTGAGGTAATTAAATAGAAAGACGCCCGACAAAATACCGTCGACCGCAGACATTTCCAACTCTATAATTTCCGCGAAAGGGAAAATAGACCCAGCACATATATTTTTGACAGGCAACATCTGTAACACTACCCCCGCGTGATCTACAAAACCTCCAACACAGAAAATATCCCTAAGATCTACCTCTCCCGGCAATATCTATAAATACTACTTCTATGGCGGCCACTAATACACTTTCCCCAAATTGAAACATATCAGCAACGCTACGGGTCAGAAGTTTCTCACAGAATATTGTCTATCACCTGTAACAATACAATCACACACACGTCACAGTATAATTGTATCTTGCTGATAATCTGTAACAGATAAATCCAGAAGGGGGCGTCAGAATGCCATTAGCAGACCACGTTATTTCGTGGTCGCTACGCGTCGCCACTTCGTGTGAAAGTGACTCGCAAAAGTTTTCTTTCTATCCACTGCCATTAACAAATTAAGGACGCCATGCGTATTTGCGTAACGAGGCAGGCCAGCGATGATTGATGCTGTCATAAAAACGGTATTGTTGCATACGCTCTTACAATAATATTATAATATTGTAATTAATACAACATGGATTATTATTATAATAAAGAACATTATTCATATACAATCTAGACACTTTGACACCCATTTGTTATGCCAGTTATGGGTAGCATGGGTAAAAACGATAATAATTATTCAATCTACTTCAGGCTATTCATGCGCGGTGAGGATACAACGACGTGTCATTCACTGTCAAAGCGTTACGAAACCCAGACGGGGGATTAGCTCAAATGGTAGAGCGCTCGCTTAGCATGTGAGAGGTACCGGGATCGATACCCGGATTCTCCAAACTTTTTGTTTTTGTTACAGTTCCCAATTAACATCTTTGTTTCTTATTTATTGTACAGACACACTTGACTACTGGTCCTGATTTTAAAATGTAGTTATTTGTTTTTGTTCTAGTGACAACATATTATTTAAGGGCCTATTGCATCGTGCACATTCTCTTGCAAAAACTCCGCGTGTAAACATGCAAACATGTGGTGTTTGTTCATGACTTTAAAATACTTTTTTTACACTTTACTTAATACACGTATTAATACACATCAAACTCACAGGAGCTACTTACAATATTACTTATTGTAATACTACTATTTAATATGATTACTTCATTTAATGTGTATTTTATTTGTGGTCTACGAATGTTAGAGCCTGTGTGCAGATTGTAAACACGGCACACAATAGTATATAAATGGTTTATAACAGAAACAGTTAAACATGCTATGGTGTCGAAACAATGGAAAATAATGCTGAAATCAGAATAATTCATGTAAGCCCCAAAAGCGTGTTATATATATATTTTTTATAAATTAAATTAAAATTGTTTTAGCTACTGGTCAAATAAATACATGTTAATCTTTAACACCAGATATGATTGTTTAAACCATGTTCAATTAAAACGTTTTGTCACGTGGTGTTGCTGCGGCTTAGTGTAACGCTACTACTACTGCTGCTGCTGCTGCTGCTGCTGCTGCTGCTGCTGCTGCTGCTAATAATAATAATAATAATAATAATAATAATAATAATAATAATAATAATAATAATAATAATAATAATAATAATAATAATAAATAATAATAATTATTATTATTATAACGGTAGTTTTGCAACGTAATTAGAATACATAGTCTGACAGCTCTCGATAATAATGTAAGAACAATAAATACATTGTAAATATTGTAATATAAAAGACCACATATGTAGATATATATATTATATATATATATATATATATATATATATATATATATATATATATATATAATATTACATATTATATATAAAAAATTGACTTTACTATAAAACAGATTTTTAAATGTAGTTATTTGTTTTTATTCTAGTGATAACATAGTATTTAAGGGCCTATTACATCGTGCATACTCTTGCAAAAAACACCACATGTAAACATGCAGGATGTGGTGTTTGTTCATGACTTAAAAATACTTTTTTTACACTTTACTTACCACACCTATTGATACACATCAATATCACAGGAGCTACTTACAGTATATATAATATACAAAAACATATAATATTACATACAGAGCACAAAACAGTTGTCAGAAGTGGGATTCGAACCCACGCCTGGAGAACCAGACTGCGACCTGAACGCAGCGCCTTAGACCGCTCGGCCATCCTGACTTCGTGCATATGTGGTTCAAGTACGTCTATAAAGTGCAATACAGTCTGTATATCGATTGAAGAATAGGGTTGATAGTATAGTGGTACTTATAGTTTAGTACGTTATTAATTCACAATACGGATGTCGTTCCGAATGGGTAACTACAAATGTATTAAATTAAGGGTGTTTCAAAACAAATGCGCACATACGTACCTACTCGCGGTGCCGAGATAATTATATATCCACCGCGTGTCCAAAAATAGACCAAGACCAAAGTACATCCAGTTCCATCTAGTGATCGAGTAATGCACTAAAATTCATTATTTTAAAAAATATCCCACTAATCGTGCCTCTTTTGTCTTCCTTATCTATTTGTGGGCGTGCGTGCGTACGTATGCCTCTCCGTGTGCGTGTGCGCTTCAGTCCGTGCAAGCGTGAAGGTAAACAAAGTTCTTATCGACATTTACCAGGCAGCTGGAGGTCGCTCTATATGTCCTATCTACAGGAAAGTGGGAAATGTGTTAAAGTTGATGATATACCTAGTAGGACTGAGAAATATTATCAAACTAATGGCAAAGAGTTTCCACCATCACCACCATGCACCCCATGAACTTCTTTTGAAAGTAGGAAGTGTTCAGCCACCGTATGGTGTGATGTAGTTTTAGACGCGGGAACACTGGAACAGTAGACAAATATGTGATCAAACATTGCGAAGTTGCGGCGCCATGATAGATCAGCTGAAGCACACAATAAAACAAGAGCACCCCTCTAGCACCCCTCTAGTGACTAGTCTGCCACTGTCTACCACCAGTGTAGCTGGGGCGAGACCGACAGCGTAGAACTTTTATAGCAGCGCGGCAACGCATCGTTTTGAACCGCACCCAAGCCCCCTATGTTCCGGTGTTATGATCGGAAACAGCTAGCTGAAGCGGAGTGGTCTGAAATCCCGCTGTTCAGCTCCTCAAATACTAATTTTCTTCTTGCGCCAGTCCTATTACGTACTGGAATTTGTTCATTTATATTAATTCGACGGCCTATATGCTATATGGAATGATCACAAACTTTTGTTATTGCAACCAAGGGGAACACTAAATTATACACACTTAAATGAGCAACTTTACCAACACCCTATTGAGCTTCCGGAAGACGCGTGTTTCCACCTGAGAAAATTAATTACCGCTCACCGCACCGTTGTTGTTAGTGAAGTTCACAACTGTCAGAATGTCGGAATGCGCCGGCACAGAGCGACAAGCACGCAAGTAGCAAGTAGCAAAAGGTCACCAAGAAGTCATTCATCATCGTCATCAGCTAACTCGTCGCTTTGGTGGTTGGTTGGCAGTGCACTCCTGTGTGTGCGTGCGTGCGTGCGTGTGTGTGTGCTTGCGTATGTGCGTGTGTGCGCGCTTGCGCGTGTCTCGGTAGATGTGTAGACTTTTAACACCTGCATGCTTTCCCACCTCTCACTCTGTCTCGCCCCCCTCTCCATCCACCCACCCACCCGCCCACCCGCCCACCCGCCCACCCGCCCACCCGTCCACCCGCCCGCCCGCCCGCCCGCCCGCCCGCCCGCCCGTCCGTCCGTCCGTCCGTCCGTCCGTCCGTCCGTCCGTCCGTCCGTCCGTCCGTCCGTCCGTCCGTCCGTCCGTCCGTCCGTCCGTCCGTCCGTCCGTCCGTCCGTCCGTCCGTCCGTCCGTCCGTCCGTCCGTCCGTCCGTCCGTCCGTCCGTCCGTCCGTCCGTCCGTCCGTCCGTCCGTCCGTCCGTCCGTCCGTCCGTCCGTCCGTCCGTCCGTCCGTCCGTCCGTCCGTCCGTCCGTGGGGGGTGACTGGTGACAAACGATCGTCATTCGGTGACAAACGAGAGAAATTGTGCCATTGCCCGTCATGGTTGGATGGACGCTGCACTAGTAACGAATAAGATACAGTTACTTAACGCAAATGCGAGTTGAATGATGACACATCCAACGTCCTTGTCCAAATTATACTGGTATATTGTTTTCAACACATTTCGTTCGCCTGGGGCTAACTGATAAACGTGTTGATGTGCCAGTACATGCTGCTATTACAAACCGCGCCCTACGAAAGCCTTATGCAAACTTGAATCATTCCAATACATAGATGCGCGTAAATGAGACATTATGGTCATCTTTCGTTTTATTTTAGCAAGGATCACGTAAATACCATATGGCACAAACTAGCACCGATCGGCCATTTTTAAATCTATGTGCGCGTGTAAGGTAGCTTCTAGCTTGGGACAATGCGGCGCCACTAAGGAAAACGTTAACATTAGACATTCTTACATTTTAAATGCGTTCATCTAATAAAAAATTATATGTTACCCATACGTAATTGATGATAAAACAATAAACAAACTGGATGAATTATGTACAAAACATAATATCCCCAACATGTCTTGTTCCTCATGATGAGGTTAAACGACCTCTATATGCTTCCGAGAACGAAACATTGTTTGAAAATATAATATCGTATACGATATGGATAGAGGGCGCTATCAGTGCTGTTAAATTATAGTTATAAATAAATTAAATATATTTTGCAATTCATGCAGAGACATATTTCGTTTCTCTACGAGCAGTGGGTGTCTGTGTAATTCGTCATAATTGTCGCAAGTAGGTGAGTATAATTTTAACTCAACAACATTAGCACAACAATAATTTTAACACATTACACAATATGTGTGGCATATGTTTGTATCATATTGGCTGTGTATTTTAAAAGGCGACGGTACAGAAACGTTTTAATCTACATATAGAATGTTAGCATTGACAAGACGTGTGCATCGCATTAACTTCCCCCATATTTTAATTGTGTGGCTGAACCAATATTTGTTAAGAGGAATCCATTCTCACAATTCTATCTAGTATAATCACTCTTCGGGTATGTTTTTTAATGAAACACGTGTCAATCAATATCAAATTGGCGTACAGAGGGTTTAGAAAAATACTTGCTTCTCTGGTTGGCTTCTGTCTATTCTACACAATGTCAAAGAGTCACAGAAACCAGCCATCGTAAATCATTTGACGCCCATTATCTGCCATAACTAGAATGAAGTTTGACCCCATGTCACTAAATGCTGGGTCCGCCCAAAACCTGCGAAGTGGGACATGTTACTGATACCGACTTCATCCACACAGTTTATTTTGTAACGTTGAAAGAAATTGCTCGAGTCACAATGGCTGGCAACTTGAGACTCATGAATTTACGTCGTCACACCTAGAACCGAGAATCACCGTCTGAAAGCATAACTGTAGGTATTTTAAATCGGCGTTGGCTGTGATACAGTCGTCGATGACTGACGACTGTTTACCATGGTCTTCGATGACCGACGTTCCCCCGATGACCAGGATGGACACTGATGGACACCGATGGACACAACTCTCAATAAACCACATATTTTGTACGTATATCGTATTTACATTATTTGCTTACTCCTGTAAGAAAACCTGCTCAGGTTCGATCTTAATCGATCATCTAGTTCTGATTTTCTTGTTGTCCCTAAGTCAATGCTAGTATTGGGAGTATTGGGACTAAGGCTTACTACCCTTTGGATGATGCTTCCTTTAGTGTTAAATCAGTTGAACATATTGCTACATTCCGCCGCCAATTAAAAACATACCTTTACCCTATCTCCCTTGCGTATCAATCAATCTTATAAAAACTGGAATTGTTTATTGACTTTGAAATCAACCCTTTTGGATTGATGCGTCTCTGCGCTTGGTTTCTACGGATTAAGGCGCAGTAGAAGTTACCTAATTATTATTATTATTATTATTATCATATGACTCATTGACAAGGTGTTGTAGTTTGGCTATCTAATATTATGTACATTAATGGTTTTTGGATAAGAAATAAAATTCTGCATTATGAAAAACAAATAATAAAAAACAAATAATAAAAAACAAATAATAAAAAACAAATAATAAAAAACAAATAATAAAAAACAAATAATAAAAAACAAATAATAAAAAACAAATAATAAAAAACAAATAATAAAAAAACAAATAATAACACACATGCACGCCCGCACGCACATACACGCCTATGTAAACACGCACACGCATGACTGCACGTACAGAGGAACGAACGCACCAGCTCGCACACACTCACTAAGACAAGCACATACACACACACGCACGTACACACACACACACACACACACACACACACACACACACACACACACACACACACACACACACACACACACACACACACACACACACACACACACACACACACACACACACACACACACACACACACACACACAAAACACACACGCACGCACGCACGCACGCACTCCCATTCCCATTCCCATATCGTCACTACGTGTTCTCCAAATTGGCTGCGTAGTTATACAGAGCATCACGAAAATGTATTTAATCTTACGACTATTTAAAAATAAAAACACTCAATAATTGGATAACTTTCACAATTCACAACGGACCCATTATACCCAGGTCAGTATGACGCAAACATTTCTCAGAAACTCGGGTAAAACCGGTCTTGATCATCACCATAAACAATGTGTCCAGGCGAAACGCCCTACGTTTAAATCACGGGACCGCCCTATGTTTAAACGACGGCACTGCTTTGTGAAAATCCCAACATTTCCACGAATCGCCCTAAGACTACTTACAATTAATCAAACATGTACCACAGAGATATCACTACTTTTAATCTCAGCGATCGACAATTTTTTGGCGACAGCCAGACGACGTCATTTCAAGCCTCTCCCTCTATTGTTTGGCCTTCACCGCGCCAAAGGGCGGCAAGGCGCGGATGTCACCGTGCGAATATACGACAGGTGTTTATGGGCGTAGGCCGCTATAGTAATACCTTTCATCAGCGCAACGGGACGACAGCTAGAGAGGCAGTAAGACTTCGAGCCGTAGACTCGTCACACGTACGCTAGGACAGACAGAGCGGATCGGTGCAGCGGGTTGAAAACAACGTTTCGTGAGGCGCCAAAAAGGTATGTTCGCTACTGTGAGACCTCCCAATTAAGACCACGCGTCGGATAAGTAGAAACCGGTTTTAATTACCTTGTTTTACTTTGAAAGTGCTTGATCAATTCCTGAGTGTACACAGAGAATGCAAGATAATGCGTTTTGTTATTCAAGTTGAGTTATCTTTGGTGATCTAAGACTAATTTTTTTATTAATGAATACTATTTTAATATAGTTCATTACTGTGTTTATGTGTATTCTGCTAATATGTGTCTATATTTTTGGATTATTCCAATGGATTTCAATATATGTATAGATCGATATGCTGTAAAGCGCCAAGAACAATTTGAATATGGATGTGGCGCTATAATAAATAAAAGATATAACTATTAATTATTATGAATAATAAAATAATACAGATGAATAATGATAATTATTATTATTCATCTTTTAAACAAACTAATAAAATATTATATTTCAGACAACATTTCAAGAGAAGCAACATGACGTATAAACTATTGAATATTGTCCTCAGCGTTATAAAATCCTGTTAAAATAATAAGCAATTTTGATATAAAACGCAGCCTAAGACGAAATGCTATACCCGCGTGCTATACGTCTATTATTCAATTGTCATGGTCTGTGACTGGTCATTTTACAAAACCATAATTTATGAAATAACACACCAAATGCCAAAGTAAAATAAAAGGCAGAAAATCATCATCACCGTTCACCTTCGCGCAGCCGTAGACTAGTGTACCGTGGTCGGGCGAAGGCCTCGGCCTGCTCTTTCTAGATCTGTCTGTTTTGCGCTGTCCTCTGCCAGATGGTGGTACCATTCCAATGTACTCGTCTAGTTGTTCTCTCCATCGTCCTGTCGCCGTCTAGATATCTTCCCGTTAGTTTCCAGGTGGTCATACGCGATGTCCATCATTTATCTCGTATTCTACTGATGTGCCTCGCCCAGGTTCACGTCCGTGTACTCGACTTGAAGGTCACATTAATTGACCTTTATCTTCTCTCCTAACCATACTTACTTAACATACTTCTTTCTATCTTTATTTGTGCGTTTGTGAGGTTGTTTGTTGTCTGGTTTGTGGATGTTCATGTTTCCGCGCCGTATGACATTGCTGGAAGTATGCATAAGTTGCAGACTTCTTTCACCAAGCGTCTTCCAGTGTTTTCTTTGAAGATGTCGCAATACTTAGTGAATATACTATCCAACCGGCCGTGATTTTGTTGTGTTGTTTATATATATATATATATATATATATATATATATATATATATATATTTATATATATATTATATATATAATAATATATAATATATATATATTATATTATATATATATCAATATATAATGATAGTATATAATATATATATTAATAATGGGATAAATAATAAAATATTTTTTATAAATAAAATTTATTTTATTTTTATATTATTATGTAAAAATAATAAATGTGTAATGATATAAAATTCTTTTTAATTATTTTTTTTAAATTTAAATTAAAATTTTAATTTATAAAATATGATATTTATTTTTATAAATTTTTTTTAAAATTTTTTTTAAAATTTATAAAATTTTAATTTTAAAAATATAGTATTAGTATGAGTATATTTTTCCCATATTATATTTCAAAGATTTTAGTGACTTCACGTGTTCAATATTTAAAAATACCCCCGTGGGGGGAATTAAAAACCCAATCCCCATGAAATAATAACAACTAATTAATTTACATAAAATTTAATTTATCATTATTATTGGATATTATTATGCTGAGATAATAAAGTCCAGGGGTTAGCCAACAACATTGGTGTCGTCTGGGAATATGTGCCGCCCTAACTAAGAAGTCACTTGGACACATGTTAGGCGCGTTGTTCGCACCTGAAAACGGTATGACAATAAATATCTGGGTGTATGTCGTCAACTGACACAGCGGCAGCAATAAAGATGGGAGCATGTCGAGTTTGAACTATTGGCGGGCCGTTAACCACACATGGGGCATTACGCGAAGACGGTGTCAAACGTTACGCTGCGTAAGCGATTCACGTACGATCTGGAGCTGAGAGTCAACTGGCGAGATACCGAGTTTCTGAGACACCCGCGGGCTTCACAACGAGCTAGTGAAAAGTGTGTAAATACGACGACGCGTTTTAACATTCAATTACCACGATTGTGATCTACACGTAAGTAATCTCTGCGATCACTCACTCGTGTGAACAAGCTGAATGGGTAATGATTTCCTCTGAGTCGGGCCCACCTAGCCAAGTGGATATCATTGCAGCGATCAGTGTTTCGGAGCGTCTGTGCGATGTTTTTAAGGGTAGGCTTAAAAGGTATGTAAAAACTATCTATAGACGTTAGGTAATCGACTGTCTATTTATCTCTAGGCGGGTGGTTCACGAATACGCCCAAAAGGCCTCTCTAGTTTCTGTCTTCTCATATATGACCGAACGATGCAAACCATTCTGTGGCGAGGTCCATAACAATGAGAAAAAGTGACATAAATAACGATTTGACCATATTAGCGGAACTTTGCTGTTAAAAAAGACTGTGCAAACTTCGAGGTGCCCGTATTGCCGAGGTGGCTGTATTGCCGAGGAGGCCGCATTGCCGAAGTGGCCGTATTGATTGCCGAGGTGGCTATACTGCCGAGGTAGCCTTATTGCCGATGTGGTTATATTGCCGAGGAGGCAGTATTGTTGATGTGACCGTATTGCCGAGGTGGCTATATTGCCGAGGTGGCTGTGTTGCCGAGATGGCCGTATTGCCGAGGTGGCTATATTGCCGAGGTGGCTATATTGCCGAGGTTGCTGCACTGCCGAGGTGGCTGCATTGTCGAGGTATCTGAATTGCTGAGGTGGCCGCATTACTGAAGATGCTGTATTACTAAGGTGGCCGTATTGCCGAGGTGGTTATATTGCCGAGGTGGCTGCATTGCCGTGGTGGTTGCATTGTGGAGGTGTCTGCATTGCCGACGTGGCCGCATTATCGAGAATGCTGTATTGCCGAGGTGGTTATATTGCCGACGTGGCTGTGTTGCCGAGGTGGCTGCATTGCCGAGGCATATACGAGGTGGGATCCATACCCCCAGATTCTGCAATACGCAGATCTCGCATGCGCAGTGCCCACTTTTATCTGCTCTGACGTAGTGTTGGTGACGTCACGCCAGGGCCGAGTTTCCTCAAAACGCATACCGCACATGCTTGTTTATTAAAAGTTGCATATAAAAATGTTATCCCTAAAGCCAGTAATAGTATTAGGACTATGGCTTTTGCTGTGGGTGCGCCTACTATTTGGAATATACTTCCTTCTCGTGTTAAATCCGTTGAAAATACGGCTACATTCCGCCGTCATTTAAAGACATACATTTACAACCTCGCCTATCCATCAAAACTCCCTGGCGTATCAATCAATCTGATGACAACTGGATTTGTGTATTGACTTTTAGATCGATCAATCCTGTTGTATTGATGCGCCTCTGAGTTTGGTTTCTAAGGATTTAGGCGCAATAGAAATTACCTATAATTATTATTACTATATTGGAATACTTGATACATTACTAACGGAAACTATGTTAGTAACAACGGACAATCCTAGTCCGCTACCGTCGCTGTTCCAGATTCGGCAGATCCGTGCCGAATCTGGGCCCGGCCGAATCTAGGACCATGACAACGGACTGGCCGCTTGGAACAGTGATAGGCCTCGTGCACCACGAACTCGGCCCGCAAGAAAATGCTAAAAAGCTGAAGCAACCGTCCGAGTGATACGGTGATGTACGACAGTGTTTTTTTCGCGAGCGTTTACGTCAGTAGTTTTATGAGGGGAGAAGTGACAGCGAAATGAAGACTTGAACGAGCAGCTCGCGTGCATCACGATGCGCTTCTAACAGTAGCAAAAGCGCGCTCGCACCGGAGACGCATCAAATGCTTAAGCAAGCGTTTGGTTTTGGTGGCGTTGCCAGACGAAGTTTGAGTGGTTTTAGAGGTTCAAATGTCAGGTGATGATTCCGGACATTCTGACCGTCCGTTGACCAACAGAACTGTAGAAAATGTTTTAAAAAGTGCACCAGATGACCGCCGTATAAACCAAAATGCGGTTGTTCTCGGTGTTGTGTGGTTGGTGGCATTCTCGCTGACTGGTTTTTGACTTAGCGAGTTCACTCCGCTGTCCAAGGACATGCTTGGAACATGGAAATCGAATACATAACAAATGCACATCTGTCCTACATTCTGATACTGTAAACATTTATATGAAAACATGCCGACAACAACTGGAGGCGTGTCCCACTGCGAGGCACTTAGATGGAAAGATGTTCTTTGCATTGTGTTTCTCCGACAGCCGCATCTCCACAGATAGGCACAAACAGTTGGCGGAATTTATCATGTTTTTTTGAGGTGTGTCCTCAGCATACCAAATGCGCGCGGTGTCCACATAAATGTTCTATAATTAGAGAGAAAGACGGTCACACTAACACCCAGTGTCGAAGAATAGACAGAACGCGCGACGATGTTAAGCATAACTTTTCGTGAGAACATTACGTTTAATGTCGTCTGCGTACAATGAAAGGAATGCGAAGGGTACAGGCAACACACGCGGCGAGTGTAGGTTTAACATGTTAGATTTCTGCCTGTAACGGCTCATTCTGCTAAAAGTTAACATCGATGTCAAGTGTGGATAGATGTCAGTGTCTATAAAACGTCTAGACTGTTCTGTTCTGGGTCTTTGTTTCGCCACCACAATTACACACGAATGAACGGACATACGAACGGTCGAAAAAAGGCACACGCATGCACGCACGTACGCACGCACGTGCTCGCACACAAACACAACACACACACACACACACACACCCACACACACACACACACACACACACACACACACACACACACACACACACACACACACACAACAACACACACACAACACACACACACACACACACCCCCACACACACACACACACACACACACACACACACACACACACACACACACACACACACACACACACACACACACACACACACACACACACACACACACACACACACACACACACACACACACACACACACACATCAATTGGATTTCCAAGAGACAACAATCGAAAGACAGCAATGCCGTTGGCTTCAAGTTGTGTGGCTATTCGACTCCACGAGACGTCTTGTGAGCTCACCCTGCGGTGATTGCCCCGCCCTGCCCCGCCAGACCTCGCGTCGAATACAAGTGTTGGGTGGGGCACTGACGTCAGTTGCGCATCCTGCACTTTAACAAAGGCCGAAGGACGCGTATCTGAGCCGTTGATCGAACGCCTTGATCGGTGGCTGGGTGGTGCCGGCTGTACGCTGTGTGTTGCGTGTACAACGACATACGTTGAACGGCACACGCCACAACGACATTTTGTAATCACTTGATCATTTGCGTAGACTGTGTCGCTCCGAACAATGATTGGTAACTAGGTATATATATCAAATGAAACGCTTTTTTATGACACAACATGTTTTTTATAACACAACAGTAAGTAAGGAGGCTTTACACAAGATTAAAGTGTAAACTCTTAAATCATGTGTAGGTGGCTTGTATACAAAGACGACGTTGGCGTATAAAAGTAATTTAAGGTTTTTTTAACAAGATTTAACAAGATTGCCACCTAGAGATTCAACTCTAGATGGCAGATGGACTAGGAAGCCATTTGGCTTATCGAGAGTCCAACCTATCTATCTAAGTATTCCCCGCCCGTCTTAGGTATATGTCGATTTTATTTTTAAATATATTAACACTACTAGCACCTACACAATCACCTGATAATCTGTTCCATTCAGTTTACTGTTCTTTGTGAAAATAAAAAAATTATAATATCTAGTCTACACTGCTTCTTTGCTAATGTAACTCCATGTCCTCTAGTCCTTCTCTCTTCCTTGACTGTGAAAACCCCCATATTTCTGTCAATATTTTCATATCCATTCAATATTTTAAACACCTCAATCTGATCTCCTCTCAATCTTCTGGTTTCTAGTGTTGTTAAACCAGGTAATGTCACTGTTGTCAATGATTCAAACAAATGCTACATGGTGTTTTCTAAACTGTTGTTTAGATTTTCCCTACTACTACAGAATCTAACCACAGTACAACCATTGCTCTTGTATGTCTATATCTCCGCCTCTCCATCTCTCCATCTCTCCATCTCTCCATCTCTCCGTCTCGATGTTTTCATCTCTCCACCTCTCCACCTCTCCACCACTCCACCTCTCCACCTCTCCACCTCTCCACCTCTCCACCTCTCCACCTCTCCACCTCTCCACCACTCCATCTATCCACCTCTCCACCTCTCCACCTCTCCACCCACTTCCACCTCTCCACTTCCACCTCTCCACCTCTCCACTCTCCACCTCTCCACCTCTCCACCTTCTCCACCTCTCCACCTCTCCACCTCTCCACCTCTCCACCTCTCCACCTCTCCACCTCTCACTCCTCTCCACTATCTCCCTCTTCCACCTCTCCACCTTCTCTCCACTCTTCCTCTCACCTCTCTCCACCTTTCCTTCCTCTCACCTCTCCACCTCTCCACCTCTCCACCTCTCCACCTACCTCCACCTCCACCTCTCCACCTCTCCACCTCTCCACCTCTCCACCTCTCCACCTCTCCACCTCTCCACCTCTCCACCTCTCCACCTCTCCACCTCTCCACCTCTCCACCTCTCCATCCACCTCTCCACCTCTCCACCTCTCCACCACTCCACCTCTCCACCTCTCCACCTCTCCACCTCTCCACCTCTCCACCTCTTCGATTCACGTCTCTCATCTCCATGCCGTTCCGTCTCTCCGTCTCTCCGCACCCCCTTATCTCAGCCTCCCCTCCTCCCCACTTCCATATCTCCCAATCTCTCTACGACATTTTACGTTGATCAAATATGACGTAGCAGCATTCTACTGGATCACTGGATCACTGGATCACTGGATCACTGGATCACTGGATCACTGGATCACTGGATCACTGGATCACTGGATCACTAACGCAGCACTAAGCAGCTCTAAACTATTATATTAGCTTCAGGTAATTAATTTACAATTATGTGGCTTAGCTGATGCATACCTGTCTTGGACGTTCAACCCTGCACTTAATATGTTTCTTTCACCTGCTTTTGAAAATCGGCCGGTTTGATGATTTGCAAGCTGCAATTGTTAACATGGGTGTGTCAGCGATCACTTGGGTGACAAAATTGATCGCACAGTGACACCGGCGTTCCCGCTTTATAGATAACTGTCAGGCCAACGCCCGAGTGTGATATTCCACGTAGTCAGAAATCTTTTACAAGACCGGATGTAGCCGACGTAAAGAGGTGTCGTCATTGCAGTGGACTGTCCAGCGGTGTCGGTTTTGATTGACAATAGATCTCTTTTATGGGTTGAACCCTGGAGGCAGCCGAATGAGCCAATCATGTAGCCATTTATACAAACAACTCGCAGGGTCACGTGACGTCGGAGGGCAGGTTTACCGAAGGGTTACATTAAAAAGTAACAAAACATCTATAACCACGGCCCCTTAAACAGTTCAAGTAATGAAGATAATTAATAAAAGAAAGCTTGATGTTTATTATTAGCTGAATAATCCAGTTTGCATTGGATAATACCAAAATATATATATATATATATATATATATATATATATATATATATATATTATATATATATGGTTGTGTGTGTGTGTGTGTGTGTGTGTGTGTGTGTGTGTGTGTGTGTGTGTGTGTGTGTGTGTGTGTGTGTGTGTGTGTGTGTGTGTGTGTGTGTGTGTGTGTGTGTGTGTGTGTTGTGGTGTAACTTTTATGACAATACATACACCACAGAGCACACGACGACACACACACAACACACACACGCACACGCACGCCACGCACACGCACACGCACGCGCACACGCACACGCACACGCACACGCACACGCACACGCACACGCACACGCACACGCACACGCACAGCACACACACACACGCACACGCCACACACACACACACAAAACATGGGCTATTGTCTTCTTGCAGGGATATCTTCATTGGTATCTCCTTTTACCTTCAATATGTCACGTGTCTTGCCAGGTTACGCTACCTATGAACTGTAGTACGTGGCGATATTTCGAATAAGGCTTATACTGCCACAGAGTCGCACGCGATATCAAATATTTTTGATTGGTTTGAACAATCCACATCATATTAAACGGAAGTATGGAATCAAACTGTTGGTGTCGTCGATATAAAACTGGTACGCTACGCTACGTTCGTTTTAAATGGTGTGATTTGGTATGGTAAAACAGTTCAATGTATGATATAGATGTCCTACACAAGTCCATAATATTATGTGTTGCAGAATGTACTCCCGGAGAAGTCTAGGAGCGGGATTGCGGTTAGGCAGTGCAATGATATGGCTACTCGTCATGCTGTTAGTAACCGAGCATGCTGTTGGCGAAGAGACTACGACCGAAGATTCTACTTCTTCAACAGTGGATGCTACTACTGCTGACGGGAGTGAAACTACCACAGTCGCGCCAGAGGAGAGTACGTCAAACGTGACTGCTGACGGGAGTGAAACTACCACAGTCGCACCAGAGGAGAGTACGTCAAACGTGACTGCTGACGGGAGTGAAACTACCACAGTCGCGCCAGAGGAGAGTACGTCAAACGTAACTGCTGACGGGAGTGAAACTACCACAGTCGCACCAGAGGAGAGTACGTCAAACGTGACTGTTGACGGGAGTGAAACTACCACAGTCGCGCCAGAGGAGAGTACGTCAAACGTGACTGCTGACGGAAGTGAAACTACCAAAGTTGCACCAGAGGACAGTACGTCAAACGTGACTGCTGACGAAAGTGAAACTACCACAGTCGCGCCAGAGGAGAGTACGTCAAACGTAACTGCTGACGGGAGTGAAACTACCACAGTCGCACCAGAGGAGAGTACGTCAAACGTAACTGCTGACGGGAGTGAAACTACCACAGTCGCACCAGAGGAGAGTACGTCAAACGTGACTGCTGACGGAAGTGAAACTACCAAAGTTGCACCAGAGGACAGTACGTCAAACGTGACTGCTGACGAAAGTGAAACTACCACAGTCGCGCCAGAGGAGAGTACGTCAAACGTAACTGCTGACGGGAGTGAAACTACCACAGTCGCACCAGAGGAGAGTACGTCAAACGTAACTGTTGACGGGAGTGAAACTACAACAGTCGCACCAGAGGAGAGTACGTCAAACGTAACTGCTGACGGGAGTGAAACTACCACAGTCGCACCAGAGGAGAGTACGTCAAACGTGACTGCTGACGGAAGTGAAACTACCACAGTCGCACCAGAGGAGAGTACGTCAAACGTGACTGCTGACGGAAGTGAAACTACCACAGTCGCACCAGAGGAGAGTACGTCAAACGTGACTGCTGACGGAAGTGAAACTACCACAGTCGCACCAGAGGAGAGTACGTCAAACGTGACTGCTGACGGAAGTGAAACTACCACAGTCGCACCAGAGGAGAGTACGTCAAACGTGACTGCTGACGGAAGTGAAACTACCACAGTCGCACCAGAGGAGAGTACGTCAAACGTGACTGCTGACGGAAGTGAAACTACCACAGTCGCACCAGAGGAGAGTACGTCAAACGTGACTGCTGACGGAAGTGAAACTACCACAGTCGCACCAGAGGAGAGTACGTCAAACGTGACTGCTGACGGAAGTGAAACTACCACAGTCGCACCAGAGGAGAGTACGTCAAACGTGACTGCTGACGGAAGTGAAACTACCACAATAGTGCCAGAGGACAGTGCGTCAAACGTGACTGCTGACGGAAGTGAAACTACCACAGTAGTGCCAGAGGAGAGTACGTCAAACGTGACTGCTGACGGAAGTGAAACTACCACAGTCGCACCAGAGGAAAGTACGTCAAACGTGACTGCTGACGGAAGTGAAACTACCACAGTCGCGCCAGAGGAGAGTACGTCAAACGTGACTGCTGACGGAAGTGAAACTACCACAGTCGCGCCAGAGGACAGTATGTCAAACGTGACTGCTGACGGAAGTGAAACTACCACAGTAGTGCCAGAGGACAGTACGTCAAACGCGACTGCTGACGGAAGTGAA
>JAODUO010001311.1:20000-27500 GCA_025642075.2 Ridgeia piscesae | reverse complement strand
TGGTGACTTTGTCGGCGTTTGAATGTTATCCGTGTGAGCTAAACAATGCTGCCACCTCACGGATACTGGTTAATCCTGCCGTAATTCCTGTTTTAGTAAACAACTGCAAATGTGTAGTTCTGTTCATTTTTGTGTTAATGTAAGTTTAACTTTTAATAGCTTTTATAATACAGTGTTGTCTGATAACAATTATTTAATTTGTTATTTCAAATTCGGCCTGAGAACCAATCAGCGTCTCTACCCTATTCTGGGGTAAGACCGCCCTGACGGATACATGACTAGGATATGCGTTGCTGCTTTACAAATTCCAGATAGTTGTCCCTTATCTTAAGCCAAAAAGGTAATCAGATTAATAGATTCGTGCTGCATTTTGGCTCCGTCGTCACAACATAAATCCAAGAGCTATTCTTACACGTTGTCGTCACTGACAGAGTTAATTCGACACAGAAGTTTATTTTGAGTAAGATAAATGAATACTTGGAACAAGCCGGTCCAGTTCCATTTTGAATTTGAGCAAATAAACGCAAAGCACGTCTTTCGTCACACGAAGATCCAGCTCAGACTCTTCTGCAAACAGCAAAATGGGACATATCCACTCCATGCTACGAAGATCAAATTTGTTCTTGACAAACGTCTCTCTGGTGCGACGTGTCTAGTATGTTGAATCTGCTAAACATGTCCACCGTATACGCTAATGACAGCAGCCACAGATATTTTATGTGACTGCTGAAGAGCGACTCGATTCTCGAATAAACTCCTTTGTTTTGTTATAATAGATGTAATGGTCTTACGTGATATTATGACTTATGTCTACGGCATGGCCTGCGAAATGTGGCAGCCCACAAACCCTGTCTAGAGACTGATATTGGCAGACGTCTCATTAGTCTCGCTTATCCGACTGTCGGTCGGCTGCGTAACTACGCCGAGAAGACAATTGAGGGGCAGAAAAGTGCTGCCACCCAACGGAGTCTGGTTAATGGAGGCTAACGTCTCACGAACCCTGACAACCCGTACGCGACCCCAGTGGGTTCGCGACACACCGTTAGATAAACGATGTCTTAGAAGACCTAACTTTCTATTTATGACCTATTGTCGACACGAACAAGGAGTCAGACCTTTTTGTGATATGTTTTAGAACTGGACAGCGATGCGTCAATTCAACTCGAAGTTACCACGGCCAGTTCCTGCCGATGCCGTCTGGGTGAGTTGTGTTCTGACGCGTTTACCAACGTCGTTAAAGAATGTGTGTTGTGTGAACGTCCCATTGAACAATTTCCAGTGCAGCTTACCTGTAATGTGTTGTGTATCTAAACAGTGTGACGATCAAACAAAATGAAAAACATTTCGCTACGGCATTACTACAAACGATTGTGATCTCAATTTGCTATATTTACAAATCCGGAATAACGGGTGGAACTGATTTATAGTTCAGCGATTTAATATTGGGTGTAGTGTGCGTGTGCGTGTGCGTGTGCGTGTGCGTGTGCGTGTGCGTGTGCGTGTGCGTGTGCGTGTGCGTGTGCGCGTGCGTGTGCGCGTGCGCGTGCGCGTGCGCGTGTGCGTGCGCGTGCGCGTGCGCGTGCGCGTGCGCGTATATCGTCGCGCGCGCGTCGTGTGTGTGTATATATATATATATATATATATATATATATATATATATATATATATATATATATATATATATATATATATATATATATATATATATATATATATATATGAGACACCCTTTTAATGCAGAACCGACGGACTCAAAAGTTCGTTAAGTCCACAAAACCTGTAGCGTTTGCTTAGTTTTGGTTAACCCACCATCGTATAATAATTATAAGATGGTGGGTTAATTAATTATTAATTCGGGGCTTCTGATAATTTATATGCATAGCATAGCCATCAGACAGGTCAAGATTGTAATGAGATTATCATGGTGTTAAATACAGCACTTTACGGCAATACAAGACTGAGGTAATAAAGGCACTGTGGACTAGGGTAAAAGTTGATACACGTGTTGTTTTATGATACATGGTACCAGGAATTGGCGTTTAAAATAAAAGAACCGAAAAGATGGACAAACTGAAGCCACCACATGAACTGAAAATAGCCGGTGGTAACCTGGCTGATCGGTGGGAAAGGTTCCTGGAGCGTTTTCGATGGTATTTGGCAGCTGTCGGAGAGGACGGATCGGAAGACAAGAAGAAGGTTGCCATCTTGTTGACAGTTGCTGGAGCCGAGGCACAAGAAGTGTTTCGTACATTCACGTACGAACCTGCCAAAGCGGCAGTAGGTAATCAACCAGCCGTCCCGGCGGAAACAGCAGAACAATTTAACACAGTCGTGAGAAAGTTCACCGAGTTCTGCGTGCCGCGAAAAAACGTCATTTACGAGCGATACGTGTTTCACACCCGAGTACAAGGTGAAGGTGAGACGATAGATAGTTTTACCACGGACTTAAGGCTGAAGTCACAGTCATGTGAATTTGGGTCGCTGCAAGATAGCCTGATACGTGATAGAGTGGTAGTGGGCATCAGAGACTCCAAAACAAAGGAAAGGTTACTCAGAGACTCAGAGCTAACGTTAGAGCGGGCAATAGACATTTGCGAAGCAAACGAAGCCGCGCAAGCGCAAATGAAAGTGTTAACTGGCGCAGAAAACAGTGCAAGTGTGAACATGATTCGAAAACTGAAAAAAATGAACCTAAGAAAAAAACAAGTCCCTGTAGTGGAACAAGCAACAAGAAACGCCCTGACACCTAAAAAGAAACAATGTAAACGTTGCGGGACAGCCCACAAGTTCCGAAAGTGTCCGGTATGGGGCGCCACTTGTGACAAATGTGGCGGCAGAAATCATTATGCCTCAAAGTGTTTGACGCGAAGAGTGCAAGTTGTCGGTGTAGACAATGACAGCACTGGCGACGAAGGAGGTTTCTTTGTGTCAGCTATACACAACAACACACAACAGTGTAAATGGATCTCCTTGTTGACAGTATGTGACAGTCTTGTGCCGTTGAAAGTAGACAGCGGTGCCCAGGTGAATATATTGAGTCTGAGCGATTATGAGGGGCTTGCCAGTAAGCCAAAACTACTGACAGAGCGACGTCCCAAGCTGAAAACGTACAATGAAGAAAACATCGAAACTCTTGAAATATGCATTGCTACAGTCAACCACATGGGAAAGAAACATAGACTACAATTTGTAGTTGTTTCCAAAGGAAGACAGTCACTCATCGGTGCCAGCGACAGTGAGCGACTGGGCTTGGTGACAAGAGAATGTGGCGTACGGAAAGTTTGCACAGTTAAAGAAAATGGGGTCCTGACAAGTGCAGAAATAAAGAAAGAGTACCCGGATATCTTCAAGGGACTAGGCTGTTTGGAAGGGACATGCAAGATACATCTGCGACAAAACTATGTACCCTCTGTGTATCCGGCGAGGAAAGTCCCGCAGTCTCAGAAGCAGAAGTTGAAGAAAGCGCTTGACAGACTGGTTCAGACAGAGGTGCTGGTCAAAGCCGAAAGACCAACGGATTGGGTGCTGCCACTGGTGATAGTGGAGAAGCCCAACGGTGACCTGAGACTGTGTCTAGATCCAATGGACCTCAATGAATACATCAGAAGAGAACACTACCACCTGCCACACAGGTCTGAAATCCTCAGTGAGATGGCAGATGCAAGGTACTTCACCAAAATGGACGCATCACAAGGGTTCTACCAAATTCAGCTAGACGAAGAGAGTACACAGCTATGTACAGTCGCTACGCCTTTCGGCCGATACTCCTTCAAAAGACTTCCATATGGGATCAACTGTGCACCAGAAATATTCCATGCCAAGATTCAGCAACTGTTCGAGAACGAGACAGGAGTCAAAGTCTTCATGGATGACATAGTCGTCTGGGGACGAACAAGAGAAGAGCATGACGCTCGACTGAAGAGGGCGTTGGCCACCGTCAGACGCTCTGGACTCAAACTGAACGAGAAAAAGTGCGTATTTGGTGTCACAGAATTGACGTACTTAGGAGAAAAGTTAACACACGTACAGAGAGCACTTGGCATGGTAAACTACATGGCCAAGTTTGTGCCGAACTTGACGGTAAAGACAACAGCCCTGAGACAACTGCTACTCGAGAAGAACGACTGGCAGTGGGAAGCCGAACAGGCAAAGGAATGGCAAGACATAAAAGACTTCTTCACGACGGAACCACTTCTGAAGTTCTATGATCCAGCTAGAAGAAGCAAAATATCGCGTGATGCTTCAAAGGATGGCTTGGGAGCCGTACTTCTACAGGAGCACGATGGAAATTGGCTTCCAGTTGCGTTCATCTCGCGTGCCATGACCTCTGCAGAAAAGAACTATGCTCAAATTGAGAAGGAGCTTCTAGGGCTAGTCTTTGCATGTGAGAAGTTCCATGAGTATGTGTATGGTGCTACGGTAATAGGAGAAACCGACCACAAGCCCTTGGTTTCACTCCACAAGAAGAATCTGTGCGATCTGACGCCTCGTCTACAACGAATGATGCTGCGATTGAGAAGGTATGACTTGAAACTCGAGTTCAAACCGGGAAAATACCTGATAGTAGCCGACACTCTGTCACGTGCATTTGACAGAAGTGTAAAGAAAAGTAACACAGAAGAGGAGATCAAAGCACACGTGGATATGATCAGACAGAATGCACAAGTGAGTGATCCAATGTGGGAAAAGATTGCCACCCACACAAAGGACGATGAGGAACTGAAAGACGTCCTGAATGCAGTGCACTTCGGATGGGAAAGTGATCATGCGCAATCACTGAAACCATACTACCACTTCAGAGGTGATATCACTGAAATCGATGGGGTGTTGGTGAAAGGACCGAAAGTTATCATACCTAAAACACTACAAGGTGATATGCTGAAGAAGATTCACGAAGGACATCTAGGCATAGAAAAATGCCAGGCCAGAGCAAGACAAGTGATGTACTGGCCCAACATCAACAAACGTCATCTGCTAAAGACACAAGAGAGGTTTGTGCCAGTACACGATGATGACGACGGAGAGAAAGAGGTTTGTGTAGATCACCCGTCGGGAGGAGCCACAGCCTCAACAAATCAGTCAGCAGTGACTCCGGAGGCAGCACAATCAAGCCACTCCACAGACCAGTCACAGCCTGTGTCAACAATTAGTTATGTGCGCACTACACGTAGTGGCCGGATCATCAAGCTGCCGAGTCGTTATGTACACGACTAAAGTGATAGCAATGGGCAGAATAATCCCATTCATATAACATTAGACGAAACAAACGGCAGTCTACCCAGGTTTCTAGTTATAAATGCAAATTTCTTTGCGTATAAAGTAGATAATCAGGAGTAGTCAAACAGGACATTATCATGCCTTTAATTGGACTGATACAAAGTGAACAGTTAAGAACAGTGAATGAAGACTTACGAACTTGTGAGATAACATCGAAATGTGCAGAACTAATGTGCATAAAACTTATAATGCACTTTAGTTAAAGCAAGAAGGGAAGATGTAATGAGATTATCATGGTGTTAAATACAGCACTTTACGGTAATACAAGACTGAGGTAATAAAGGCACTGTGGACTAGGGTAAAAGTTGATACACGTGTTGTTTTATGATACAAAGATTGCGTCAGTGTGCATATACTTTAGTTTTATTCGTTAGGCTGCGCCATTGGGGCAATGTTGTTGGTAAATATGGAAACCAAACCATCACCTTTGTTAAGGTATTGGAACGCTCTTAATTGTGTATATTTGTCTTTCTCTCTGTAGTCGTGGAAAGAGTCGTAACGCCGGACTGTTGAGATGATGGATTTGACTACAGTGGCGCCCTCGTCGCCATGCAACCACGAGACAACCGACAGTGGTGTCGCCGTGCGGACTGCTGTGAACTACAATTCGCTAGCCGATGTGACATCTTGTACAAAACAGCAGCGTTTCGCTACGTTGTCGGTGTAAAATCACACGATTGACGACAAACTCTGATATTATTTTTCATATTACATGACATAATGCAACACAATGATGACGTGCGGCAGGCTATTTATGGGACACGGTGGCACATTTTTGAGAGAACTGTTTGAGAGAACTGCCTTAGTCGCACAGTAAGTAAATGTGTTATTTCACAACTTATTTTCTGAGAGAAATATATGTCCGGGGAATTACACTGGAGTTTTGCGTAAAGACGTACAGGTATCGATGCACAGTTGCTACACTGAATCGTAAATTGTCAGACGGGGACATATACATATGATATAACATGGGGCCGTAGGGCATATAAATATGATTTCGATATGCATGTTGGGTTTTGCCATTGCTGTATGTACGTTGCCGCAAAGATGACTTTAAACGTGAAGCATAGGTTCGTTGTAAGACATTTTGTGTGTGTTATATAGGTGTCACCGCAGTGCGCTACCTGCGTTTTAATACCAACGTATGTATTTGAAAGCGTGATCATTTCTCTCCAGCTATCAGGAGTTGTCGAACCATTTGCTAGAATTGCTACAATGAGCAAGCAAGTCCGTCGCAGTGAGATGGTGAATGGATTGTGTTGGAAAGCCTATTTTGCGGGTCCGCCTGTTTTTGTTTACTGAAAACAAAGTTATTTGCTTCGCCTTAGTGCATCACGTGACACGCCAGAAGAAGACACTGTTATTTACGGTTAAAACCATGTATTTTTGAAAGCGTTTAACATCGTGCTAAGTTTCCATTCCATTCCACCGAACTGTAGAGCGATCCACGGGACAGATACTGTTCCGTAGGGCTTTGGAGTGTGTGTTTCTTGGCTTAAACCGTTTAATGTGTTCCATTGTGTGCCGGCCTTAGACAAATATCTGACGTTATGGGCTTTACAAATATAAAGGAATTCCAATAATCCAAATAAAAGTGGATATGATCGATGCCACCCACCCACCGACCCACCCAGCCACCCCTCATAACAATTGGAAAGGCCAAAAACTTATAGTGACACATTAATATGTATCTATGTCGTCACGTGACGGAGTTGCTAACATAATTACAGGGAGTACATACATACAGGGTCCCAGTTCTTTCTAATGAACAGAATGGTTACAACATATTATTCAGTAAATTGCAACACAGGTTCAGCTGAAAGTATATATAAACAACATGATGTGTCCATATTTTACTGTGGCGGACTAAACTCCTGTTTGGGTAGGTAATCATTGCGTGTATGCGTAGTTTTCACATTTCGCGCAACAATTACAGCGTGCTTGACCGCACAGGTCAGCCAGGGAATGCTGACGTGTAAAGCGCTTTGGTCAATCCTTACGACTGGGTACTGCGTTGTATAAGACCATACATTTAGGGCCGACTTCGATTCGTCTACTCGGGTTATTCGCGTAACCCTAACGGTAGTTTATCTAGGTCAAGAAGGGTCACGTGAACAAGTGATCTTGGATGTTCGATTGGTGTTACTCAGGTTACTCGCGTAGCTCAATCGCAGTCGGCCTAATTGTCATCAATTGCAATTCTTAGGGGCATAGTGCAAGACC
>JAODUO010001311.1:7500-15000 GCA_025642075.2 Ridgeia piscesae | reverse complement strand
TTTTGTTACGTTAGCAGTTGTTTGAGTAACGTTTCTTAGAATTATACTTCACATTTGTTAACGTCGACAGATAGTTAACAGTATACAATATCACTAATAAAACGAATACAATTTTATTCTTATTTTTGTAATGCTGATTTCCGCTGTAAATATTGTGTGTAAAGACTTAAGACTTTATATGCACTTAGTACAGTAGTAAAAACATTTTTTTAACTAACATATTCTAAAGGTTTATTCACCAAACTCGACCAGATGACCAGTGTTGGCTTAGTCGGGTCGGTGTTAGTCGGCCAGTGTATAAACGCTTCCGACTGTAATCGGGGCAAGTCGGTGTCAATCTGGCACAGTCAAAATTATTCAGAATGACATGATTGCGACGTATCGCAGGCTTCTAGTATAGCTCAGTATGTATCAGTTTGAGTCGTATATACACTGCAGTCGGGGTTAGTTTGGTCTAGTTGGGTCGGGTCCGGTCTGGTCGGACGAAAGGTGTCAGTGTTTCTCGGGCTTTATACCGGAACACAGACGAGTAGTTCTTGGCGGTACTTCGTTAGCACAAAGGAACATTTCTCTCTGGGCATTTGCCAGATTATTGTTACATATCTTATCCCTAGCAGTATTTGCATCGTTATTATGATTAGTAACACTTATAATACGTTCCAGATGCACTGTGTGTACTTGCATTTACCAGTAAGCGATAATTAACATTTGCAGCGCGAACGTGTATCATGGTTTGACATTTGTCTCAAAGCACGCATTGCGAATTTTTACATTTTACCTCGTATAAAATACGTGACCACGCATAGTATAACGCCTTGTGAAACATGACACAAAACACGATATTACCAGATATAAATATCACCAACATACAGCTGGTGGTTCAAGCACTCTAACTGGTGCGGAGAATGTGAACTTTGTCTATATTTCACAATTTGCTTGTCAGATGATGTTACGAGATGACAAAGTTGAATGAATGTTGGTGTACGCACCCACCAAAGATACCACTTACGGCTGTCGAACGTACAACTTATTGGCAACATTCTTGACACCGGATATTGGTCCTTTCTATAAAAAAAACTGTCATGCAATATTTAGTCGACTGTATGTGACGTAAAAACACCAAGTAGACCAGTCTTTCTTAGCAGTAACACAATTGTGATCAATTGAACTGTTAAATTAAAGCTTGGTCTGTCTAGCCAGCCAACTCCCAGGTAATGTGCACGACCTCGATTTACAGCCATCTATAATGACACTTGTGGTAGTTTTTTACGGCTAATTCTTCCCCAAAACGTAAAATATCTACACCTTTCATAAGTCAATTGAAACTGATAATACTAAAAAAGTAAACGCCTTGATGCCCAGGCAGAAAGATGAAACATAATGCAGTTTTGTCCGTGACGTCTTCTTTCTTTCCATTTATAAATTATAGTAGTTTTTACCACGAGTTCCATTGTCATAGTTCAATCCCACCTACCGCCGTTTCGAAAGTAAGGCAATTTCGTTCACCCCACATTTGCCTGTGTCTTTCGGAAAAGACACTAAAAGCCGATGGTCCCTTCTATCTGGTGTCTATGCCTGGGGAAGTAAAAGATCCCACACAGGGGGAAATATGTAACCTGTAGTGGACTCATTAATTCTAGAGAAGGACAACTCCTGCGTTAGCCCAAGTTTGGGCTGTTTGGAGGAAACCACATAAGAACACTGAGCAGCATGATAATTAACCATTTGAAATTAGAGATGTCAGATTAGGTTGACATATCGGTGTGTTTTATACTGAATGGTGTAAAGTTGTGCTTAAATGCATACATTTAGTACGTTTACTTCATTACATTACATATGTCATGTGTGTGCCTGTTTCTTAAAATGCCCCCAAAGAAAAGAACATTCCTGTCGTATTTGGATACAAACAATACCTTTGCCTACCATTCAACTTATATGTCTAGTGCATACACAACACATTATTTGATATGTTAGTTTGATTCATGAGGAAAAATACGTGATCACATTCGGTCATCTCCAATTACAGCTCAAACACAATATCCTGCGGCGTTATTTGAGATCATGCGAACACGGCCGTGGACTCGGATCAATTCAGTCAGCAACCAAGACAACCAGTTATTCGCACTTCGCTTCGCAGCTAGAATGAAACGAACATGACGTCGTGAAATGACGCAAAGCGCACTTCTGAAAACATGCAAATGGAAGACGTGACGCGTAGTTGCTCATAGTCTCAATATCACATCACAGAATGTTTGCAAGTGGACCGATCTAGATGCCTTTCCATATCGCTAACATGCGGCGCGATCGATATTGGCTACTGGATCCATCCACGGAGATACTGAACACTGCGTACAATTGAACACAGGAACATATCTGGTGTCAACGTCCACAATAAATATATAATTTATTGTCAAAACACACACAAACACACACCCCCACACCCCCACACACATACATACACACACACTCACACACACACACCCACACACACACACAAAACACACACACACACACACACACACAAACACACACACACCCACAGCCACCCCCCACACAAACACACACCCACCCACACACACACACAAACACACACACACACACACGCACACACACCCACACACACCCACCCACACACACACACACCACACCACACCCACCCACCCACCCACCACACACCCCACACACACACACACACACACACACACACACACACACACACACACACACACACACACACACACACACACACACACACACACACACACACACACACACACACACACAACACACTATTTATTTACACACATTATTTATTTACCCAAATATCCACCACAGTCTATCGCCAGATACTCTATAATAGTTAACCTGAGTGAACGAACGTGCCCAATGTTTCACATGGCAACCGATGTTTTGAACCTGTTCTCACACTGTGCCACCGCGCTCTATATCTCTTCTCGTGACGAAGCAGCTGTGGACAAGCTGCTTATGTTGACTGGCGACTGTCGAGATACTCACGAGGGATGAAGTGTTTGAACTGGTCAGGACGGAGACATTTCTTCATCCGGTCTAGTCAACAAACTACTTTTAATCGTCGTTCACGGTTTATCCAAGCTGGAGTGTTTGTTGACATAGATCTTGTTGACCCATCCGGCCAGTGTCAACACCATCCGATATCCCCTGATGTTAGCCCTACCCGAAAACATGAACTGTGTTCTGCTACCCATGTCCCCACCAACTGTTCGTAAAGAGAATCTTCCTGGTTTGAAAAAGAACATTACCAACAGGACAACAGGACATCAACAGGACAGCTATTGTAATGTTAACGGAGAGAAACATGAAACCATGCAAACGAAAACTAACAGGTTGTTACTAATATATGCCACAGGCTTAAATGTAACAATCTTAGTACAAGACGAATGAGACAAGTGTACGTTATATCTCATAAGTAGACACTTGCTACATCCTCTCACCGGCTCTAAACGTAAAGATAAAGGTAAGTTCTTATATAACGCAGTATCCAATCCTCAGGATTGCTCAAAGCACTTTACACTTTACTCCCTGGTGGACCTGTTCAATCAAACACCGTCTCAACTTCTCTGGGAAGCACCGAGCCATATGCTAAACTTTATGCGCGAAGGCTTCTCGTACACATATACACCACTGTCTATAACCAGGTACTCATTTATACAGCTGAGTGAACTGGAGCAATGTAGAGTGAAAAAACTTGCCCAAGGTTTAACTCCGCAGCACAGGATTCGAACCCGGATCCGCTTAATCGAGAGTCCGAAGCTCTATACCCCTGCGCCACAGCGCCCTAGTACGGTGGATAAGTGAGAATAAATGCACGCGCGCTCGCAGGGACAATCTCACAAGTTTAATACACATGAGTCAGAACACAGTGCGGGTAAATGTTTTCATGTCAAATACTACCTTGCTTAGCACTGCATTTTCACACATTAAGCCTGTTCTGCTGGCATTTACCTTTACATATTTTTACATATGTCAGCCAAAATATTCAAGTCTCAATGGCCACTTTTGGTACGACGACAATACGACAGCTACACCTGTCTCGTCGTGCTTGCAGGTGGAGGCGGGTCTGCGACTGTCGGAGTTTCAGAAGGCCGTGGCTTACAACACGACGTACTTCGACTGGAAATCCCTGAAGGACGACGGACTCAAACGCCAGTTTCTTTTCTTGTCCAAAGCCGGCCTTGCGATTTTGTCAGCCGATGAAGTGGAAAAGGTACGTCAACGTAGCTAGTTTCATCCGGTGCCCAAACGAGTGTCAGTACGATGTATTCACAACACACGTAAGTAGCTGCGTCCTATTAATGTGTTACAGTGCTTGTCGCCATTCTGGTCAAAGTATCGGAACATATAAACACGCAGACGCAGACGCAGACGCAGACGCAGACGCAGACGCAGACGCAGACGCAGACGCAGACGCAGACGCAGACGCAGACGCAGACGCAGACGCAGACGCAGACGCAGACGCAGACGCAGACGCAGACGCAGACGCAGACGCAGACGCAGACGCAGACGCAGACGCAGACGCAGACGCAGACGCAGACGCAGACGCAGACGCAGACGCAGACGCAGACGCAGACGCAGACGCAGACGCAGACGCAGACGCAGACGCACACGCACACGCACACGCAGACGCAGACGCAGACGCAGACGCAGACGCAGACGCAGACGCACAAGCACACTCACACGCACACGCACACGCACACGCACACGCACACGCACACGCACACGCACACGCACACGCACACGCACACGCACACGCACACGCACACGCACACGCACACGCACACGCACACGCACACGCACACGCACACGCACACGCACACGCACACGCACACGCACACGCACACGACACACGCACACGCACACGCACACGCACACGCACACGCACACGCACACGCACACGCACACGCACACGCACACGCACACGCACACGCACACGCACACGCACACGCACACGCCACACGCACACGCACACGCACACGCACACGCACACGCACACGCACACGCACACGCACACGCACACGCACACGCACACGCACACGCACACGCACACGCACACGCACACGCACACGCACACGCACACGCACACGCACACGCACACGCACACGCACACGCACACGCACACGCACACGCACACGCACACGCACACGCACACGCCACGCCACGCACACGCACACGCACACGCACACGCACACGCACACGCACACGCACACGCACACGCACACGCACCGCACCGCACCGCACCGCACACGCACCGCACACGCACCGCACCGCACCGCACCGCACCGCACCGCACCGCACCGCACCGCACCGCACCGCACCGCACCGCACCGCACCGCACCGCACCGCACCGCACCGCACCGCACCGCACCGCACCGCACCGCACCGCACCGCACCGCATCATATCACATTAACCTCTATTACGTGACACTGTCAGGCGGACACACTGCGCACTGGAATGGAGGAGACGTACAGCACGGCCAAGGTTTGCCTCCCTGGACACACGGCGAAATGTCTCACTCTCGAGCCAGGCAAGTCTTGCCAAACAAGGCGAAATATCTTCGTATTTCAAAGAAAGAATGTTTTTATTTGCAACAACATTTCACAACAACAGTGCAATAGCATAACATTATACATTGTATTAAATATACATTATACAGACATACTGTATGTACATTTATACAGTATTAATAGTGAGTTGGAAAATTGTAGGGAAGTGATGTACGTTTTCCTTCCCTGCTGCATTTTACTGTGGAGTGCTTCTGAACGTATGTGTAATTGTATTGCAGATACCTACCTATAAACTGTTATCTGTAGTGTGTTAGTTGTATGATAAGTTAACAAAATTTCCAAATATTCACCTGTAACAGTGCTTGACAAATGTAAACTACGTAGTCATTAGCTGTGATATTTCCACGATAATTCGGTAGATATTTATATAATTAACTTAAATATGTCAACTGCAATCATATATAGTTCCATGAATATTTTTCAGATGTTACGTTTTTATCACGTCACGAAAAAAACTAAAATATTTGTGTCCACTGCAATACGCTGTAAAGTGTTTATTTATTTGGATTGCAGAAGCGAAAGACAAAGACATTTTTCTGGAGTTATATTCCCCGCAGTGGGTGATCTAGGCTTATGTGATAGATTAAAGCAAACATCAACAGCTTATGACAACATTATACAATCTCTACGATTCTAGTGGTACCAGCCAATGTTCCAGTAGCAGCTATCTACCAGCCAATGTTCCAGTAGCAGCTATCTTTGTCGTAGACGTTCTCTAAATCAACCTGCCCGAAATTATTGTAGTATATTTTAACTTACTTTGGAGCTTTGTTTGTCGAAGATGAGTACGACTCATCTTCGACAATAAAGCTCCAAAGTAAGTTAAATTATACTACAATTCAAGGAGCCATGGACAATATATTCAATACTGCCCGAATTGTTTCCCAGACTGAGTCCCTGATTTTGAGAAAAACAACCATCTGAAAAGTCCGGTTTATTTGTGGTCATTCTCTTACACTGTATTATAAATTCTGCATCCAATTTTCTTGATAATTTTATCATTAGTGAAACTATGTGTTATCTTTGAAATGTATGCATATTTGTTTGATGAAGACACCCTGACTTAGGAGAATGCGGGAAGAAACGGGCTGGGAACCGCTGCAACAGCTGCTTGGTAATTTTGCAGATCTGACGAGGATGTTTAGCACTTCTAGCAACTGGAAACAGCTACGTTTGGCGTGGAAGGGGTGGAGGGACGTGACGGGGAAGAAGATGAAGGCAGACTACGCAGAGCAAGTGAAGCTCCTGAATAAGGCGGCCAGGTTGGACGGTGAGAGCTCGTGCTACGTGTCATCAAAGTGAAAATGGAAAGAAAAAACTGAAAGTAAAACAAAATCGAAAGTGAAAGTGAAAATCCTCCAATAAAAGTGAAAGTAAAAAGAATATCTACACATTTGTTTGCATTCTACCTTAACCCGCACATTTTTCTTTGAAATTTCATTTTTGTTTTACCATTTTTTGCTAGCAATTGCATTAAAAGATTAATTTGCTTTATGTTTATGTTCGCCTTCTGCCAATGTCTGTGGTCTGCTGAGAGGGAGCTTTTTGCGGAAATGGAGCTAATCATGAGGAAGCCTTGTGTGCTGTGGTGGTGGTGGTAGTGGTTGTGGTGGTGGTTGTGGTGGTGGTTGTGGTGATGGTGGTGGTAGTAGTAGTAGTAGTAGTAGTAGTAGTAGTAGTAGTAGTAGTAGTAATATAGTAGTAGTAGTAGTAGTAGTAGTAGTAGTAGTAGTAGTAGTAGTAGTAGTAGTAGTAGTAGTAGTAGTAGTAGTAGTAGTAGTAGTAGTAGTAGTTATAGTAGTGTAGTGTAGTAGTAGTAGTAGAGTATGTCAAACAGAGACAACAACTACTACTACTACAACTACTATTATTATTATTATTATTATTACTACTACTACT
>JAODUO010001311.1:0-2500 GCA_025642075.2 Ridgeia piscesae | reverse complement strand
ACCACCCCCAAACCAACCACCAACCCCAACCCCCCAAACCCCACCCCACCAACCCCCCACCACCCCCAAACCCCAGGCCTTTACCAAAACGTTTTCCAAAAGTTTTGCATTTCCCGGGGGGACCGATCCCTTAAGAATTGGGGGCCCACCCGGGGAACAAACTGGGGCAAGGAAACCCTCCGAGGGGGGCCCCCAAACCCCTAATTGGAAGGGTTTTTAAAAGTTAAAAAAGGCACCCCTTGCTTTTAAGTTCATAACAAAAATAAACAACCCCGGTTTTTAAACGCTGGCCAAGTAATTTGTTCGCCCCGTATGTTTCTTTTTGTCTTCTTTTTTCTTCTTTGAACAAATTAAATTTGGCCCCAATTAAACCGTATTCCTTGTGGGAAAGGAACCCTTATGTACGGAAACAACCCATTCCCATGCGACATGTGGCAGAACAATTAATGTAGTGTGCAGTGGAAAATCATATGAGCAGTTCCACACGTGTATTATTGGCGGGTGAGTTTTGCCATGCGGCTGCGGCTGTGGATGCGGCAAACACAATCCCTCCTTGAGGAGATTCGATATCCCCATAAGAATTGGAAAGGGAATTTCCGTACGTCACGTCATTCGTAGGTATTTCACAGCCAATATCTGTTTTCGTACACATAGAACCGTTTCTTTACTGTGTTTTAACAATGGCAAAATACTTGCACACGCATGCGCACATGTAACTAACTGACCGGAAGTCGTCATTGTCGAGGAAGTCCCAGGCCGACGCATGGCACACCACTCGCCGATTGTCCGTAGGCTTCACGAAGAGGGACGTTTTCCAGAAGTCTGTCGTCATTTCCGGTAGACCGAGGTCCTTGAAGAATTGTTCCGCTAGCCGGAACATCTGGGTCACGTTGTAGCCCTCCGAGACGAAATTCATACTTATTGCGAAGCTAATTGTAACAGTTAAATAGGTCACATACTTCCGCATATAAGTTACATACACAAATGTACATACACAATCCTACGTATGCAAGCGCCCAAAAAAATTTTTTTCCCCCCCCCCGGTTTTTTTAAAACCTTTTCCCCCCCCCGGGGCCTTTTTTCCCCCCCCCCCCTTTAAAACCCCCAAAACCAAAAAGGCCCTTCCCTTTGGTTTTTTCCCCCCGGGGGGGGGTTTTTTCCCCTTTTTTTTAAACCCCCTTTTCCCCCCCGCCCCCGGGGCCCCCCCCGCCCGGGGGTGCCCGGGGTTTGGGGGGCCCCCCCCGGGGGGCCCCCTTTTTTTTTAAAAAAGGGGGTTTTTTTTTTTTTTTAAAATTTTTTAGGGGTTTGGGTTTTGGCCCCCTTTTTTTCCTTTTTTGCCCGGGGCCCCCCTTTTTTCCCCCGGCCTTTTTAACCCCCTTTAAAACCCTTTTATTATTTAAAAAATAACCTTTTTTTTTTAAAAAAAAACCTTTAAAAAAACCCCAAAAACCCCCAAAAACCCGTTTAAAAACCCCTTTTTCCCCCCCGGGGAAAGGGGGGGAAAAAAAAAAAAAAACCAAAAAAAAGGGGGGGCCCCCCAAAAAAACCCCCCCAAAAAAGGGCCCAAAAAAAGGGCAGGAAAGGCCCCAAAAAAAGGGGCCCCAAAAAGACACCCCCCAAAAAGGGGGGGCCCCCAAAAAAACCCCAAAAAAGCCCGGGGGAAAAGGGGGAAAAGGGCCCCCCCCCCCCTTTTGTTAAAGGGGCCCCCCCCAAAACCCCCCCAAAAAAAAAAAAAAAAAAAACCGGGGGTTGGGCCCGGGAAAAACCCCCCCCCCCCCCCGGGCCCCCCCCCCCCCGGGGGGCCCCCCAAAAAAACCCCCCCGGGGGGGCCCCAAAAAACCCCCCAAACCCGGGGCCCAAAAACCCCCCCCCAAAAACAACCCCACAACACACCAAAACCCCAAAACCCCAACCCCACCAAAACCAAAACCAACCACAACCCCACGAAAACCACACCCCCAAAAAACCCCAAAACCCCAACCCCACCAAAAAAAAAAAAAAAAAAGGGGGGACCAAAACCAAACCCCAGGGCCCCCCCCCAACCAACCACAACAAAAAAACAAACACACACCCCAAAAAAAAAAGGGGGGGGGGGGGGGGGGGGGGGCCCCCCCGACAGACAGACAGACAGACAGACCCCCCAAAAAAAAAAAAAAACAGAAAAAAAAAGGGGGGGGGGGAAGGGGGAAGGGGGGGGGGGGGGGAAAAAAAAAAAAAAAAAAAAAAAAAAAAAAAGAAAAGGGGGGGGTTTTTTTTTAAAAAAAAAAAAAAAAAAAACCCCCCCAAAAACCCCAAAAAAAGAAAATAACCTTTTCCCCCCCGCACAAAAAAAAAAGGGGGGGGGGGAAAAAAAAACCCCCCCCCCCCCCCCCCAAGAAAAAAAACCCCCCAAAAAGGGAAAAAACCCCCCAAAAACCCCCCGGGAAAAAACCCCCAAAAAACCAAAAAAAAAAAAGGGGAAAAACCCCCCAAAAAAAAAAAGGCCCCCCCCAAAAAAAAC
>JAODUO010001310.1:72500-122200 GCA_025642075.2 Ridgeia piscesae | reverse complement strand
GTGCATATGCATTATTCATTGCATTCACAGTCATTGCTTTGGGCATTGCATTGCATGTGCATGTGCATGTGCATTGCATTGCATTGCATGTGCATGTGCATGTGCATGGATGTACATTCATTGCTTTGGCATGTGCATGTGCATGTGCATGTGCATGTGCATTGCATTGCATTCATGTCATGTGCAGTGCATGTGCATGTCATGTGCATGTGCATGTGCATGTGCATTGCATTGCATTATTGATTGATTGATTGATTGATTTTTATTATTTTCATTCATTCATTCATTCATTCATTCATTCATTCATTCTTTCATTCATTCATTCATTCATTCATTCATATCATTCATGTGCATGTGCTTTGCATGCATGTGCATTGTGCAATGTGCATTGCATGTGCATGTGCATGTGCATGTGCATGTTGCATGTGCATGTGCATGTGCATGTGCATGTCATGTGCATGTCATTGCATTCATGTGCATGTGCATGTGCATGTGCATGATGCATGTGCATTGATATGCATTACATGTGCATGTGCATGTGCATGTGCATGTGCATTGCATGTGCATGTGCATGTGCATGTGCATGTGCATGTGCATGTGCATGTGCATGTTGCATGTGCATGTGCATGTAGCATGTGCATTACATGTAGCATGTGCATGTGCATAGATAGCATAGTGCATATGCATGTAGCATGATGCATGTGCATGATGCATGATGCATGATAGATGATAGCAAATATATAGTGATGATAGCATGATAGCATGTGCATGTAGCATGTGCATGTGCATGTAGCATGTAGCATTAGTGCATATGCATGATGCATGATAGCATTGTGCATGTGCATGTGCATGTGCATGTGCATGTGCATGTGCATGTGCATGTGCATGTGCATGTGCATGTGCATGTGCATGTGCATGTGCATGTGCATGTGCATGTGCATGTGCATGTGCATGTGCATGTGCATGTGCATGTGCATGTGCATGTGCATGTGCATGTGCATGTGCATGTGCATGTGCATGTGCATGTGCATGTGCATGTGCATGTGCATGTGCATGTGCATGTGCATGTGCATGTGCATGTGCATGTGTATGTGCATGTGCATGTGCATGTGCATGTGCATGTGCATGTGCATGTGCATGTGCATGTGCAGGTGCATGTGCATGTGCATGTGCATGTGCATGTGCATGTGCATGTGCATGTGCATGTGCAGGTGCATGTGCATGTGCATGTGCATGTGCATGTGCATGTGCATGTGCATGTGCAGGTGCATGTGCATGTGCATGTGCATGTGCATGTGCATGTGCATGTGCATGTGCATGTGCATGTGCATGTGCATGTGCATGTGCATGTGCATGTGCATGTGCATGTGCATACACGGCTGTCGTGTCTCAAACATGAAAGTAAGTGGATACAACTTTAACGTCATGACTTAGGCTCTGCCTACTCCGATATGCCACTGTAGTGTTCACTGGTTTCTGTTTACCCCTTCTAATGTTGTAGTAAACGTGTTGTTTGGAACACCGAGGTGTCAACTCGATTCTCCATGTCGGTGTAGGCGGTTCTTCATGGCTCCAATCTTGCAATTGAAACAGTGTTACCGACCGTATATGTGACCTACACAATAACCATTATAAACTATGATTGGACCTGGTAAACAGCACCCGTATTCAAATAGTTTTCCTACCATCCTGAGTGCAGAGAGACGTGACGCCGCTGGGATCAACACGTAAAGGGGGATGCTTTATCGTTTCCGGAATGGTTCACTTCTAAAACTAACACCATCTATACACTTTCTAATAGGTGAAAGTTGATGACGTCAATGGCAGGCAGACAGACCTGGAGATAGATGTTGAAGCCACTAATATTCGACCTGGGTGGGTAGCACGAGTGAATAAGGGAAATATGAATAGAAGGGCATCTGGCGTTCGTCTGCCAGTGGGCGATGAATCTGTGCGTAATACCTTTTCCATCTTCGTTAACAATAGCAGGCCAGTGCTGTTTGCCATGCATGACAATCCCTGGGAGATGGGAGATCCGCTACGCGAAGTGTGGAAGTTAGCTGAGTCAAACTTTGCCAGTCAATGTTTCTGAATAGCGCAAATCCCGCCTCAATTGAAAGACGGATACACGACAGGTGGGAATTCCAATACCCGTTCACATCCTATAGTAGTAGTAGTATTGATAGTAGTAGTAGTCGTTGTAGTAGTAGTAGTAGTTGTAGTAGTAGTAGTAGTAGTAGTAGTAGTACTAGTAGTAGTAGTAGTAGTAGTAGTAGTAGTAGTAGTAGTAGTAGTAGTAGTAGTAGTAGTAGTAGTAGTAGCGAACCAGACACAAACTTGCGAAATATTCGAAATGGCAGCAAGATCAATCGAACAGAAAAACCTGGAAATGTGTGCTCCTATTACGACGCCACTGCTATGCTACCCAGGACGAGCGTGCCATTGTATATGCTAATGACGTCAGTAATACTTCGGCATACGCCCAGTTTTAGCAATATGCATTTTTTGAATTGATAATGGCCAATGTTCTGGATACGATTTCACTTCTACAAGTAGCTGTAACTCAATTTAATGGTTACTTCGTTTCCTTTTGTCTTATATTACAATAAAATGTCATTAACATTTTGTCACACACCCGTAATTATCTAATTATGTTTCCTTTTTATTATATTTGATCATGGTCAACAATATGTATACGATTTCACGGTTAGACGTAGTAATGAGACCACCATAAGAATCTGTTTTTCTATCTTAATTTACTGTAAATTAAGACATATCATATGTTGAAAAACGTAAACAAACATGAAAGCGTTCACTTGTGTAGTATATAACTGTTATTATGTAGCACTGTGGGCCCAGTAAATGCAAGCTTTTTAGGAGGATTCAACAAATTGAACGAAACGAAAACTCTGCGCGAATGAAATGATGGTGTTGTCACCAGCTCCGTGCAATACGACGTTGTCCGACTATGCATTTTGGTGTGCGAGTGTGCGAGTGTGCGTGTGTGCGTGTGTGCGTGTGTGCGTGTGTGCGTGTGTGCGTGTGTGCGTGTGTGCGTGTGTGCGTGTGTGCGTGTGTGCGTGTGTGCGTGTGTGCGTGTGTGCGTGTGTGCGTGTGTGCGTGTGTGCGTGTGTGCGTGTGTGCGTGTGTGCGTGTGTGCGTGTGTGCGTGTGTGCGTGTGTGCGTGTGTGCGTGTGTGCGTGTGTGCGTGTGTGCGTGTGTGCGTGTGTGCGTGTGTGCGTGTGTGCGTGTGTGCGTGTGTGCGTGTGTGCGTGTGTGCGTGTGTGCGTGTGTGCGTGTGTGCGTGTGTGCGTGTGTGCGTGTGTGCGTGTGTGCGTGTGTGCGTGTGTGCGTGTGTGCGTGTGTGCGTGTGTGCGTGTGTGCGTGTGTGCGTGTGTGCGTGTGTGCGTGTGTGCGTGTGTGCGTGTCTGCGTGTGTGCGTGTGTGCGTGTGTGCGTGTGTGCGTGCGTGCGTGTGTGCGTGTGTGCGTGTGTGCGTGTGTGCGTGTGTGCGTGTGTGCGTGTGTGCGTGTGTGCGTGTGTGCGTGTGTGCGTGTGTGCGTGCGTGCGCGTGTGCGTGTGTGCGTGTGTGCGCGTGTGCGCGTGTGCGGGTGCGGTGTGCGCGTCGCGTGCTGGCGTGTGTGCGTGTGCGCGTGTGCGCGTGTGCGCGCGTGTGCGCGTGTGCGCGTGTGCGCGTGTGCGCGTGTGCGCGTGTGCGCGTGTGCGCGTGTGCGCGTGTGCGCGTGTGCGCGTGTGCGCGTGTGCGCGTGTGCGCGTGTGCGCGTGTGCGCGTGTGCGCGTGTGCGCGTGTGCGCGTGTGCGCGTGGGCGCGTGTGCGCGTGTGCGCGTGTGCGCGTGTGCGCGTGTGCGCGTGTGCGCGTGTGCGCGTGTGCGCGTGTGCGCGTGTGCGCGTGTGCGTGTGTGCGTTGTGCGTGGCGTGTGTGCGTGTGTGCGTGTGTGCGTGTGTGCGTGTGTGCGTGTGTGCGTGTGTGCGTGTGTGCGTGTGTGCGTGTGTGCGTGTGTGCGTGTGTGCGTGTGTGCGTGTGTGCGTGTGTGCGTGTGTGCGTGTGTGCGTGTGGCGTGTGTGCGTGTGTGCGTGTGTGCGTGTGTCGCGTGTGTGCGTGTGTGCGTGTGTGCGTGTGTGCGTGTGTGCGTGTGTGCGTGTGTGCGTGCGTTCGTGCGTGTGTGCGTGTGTGCGTGTGTGCTTGTGTGCGTGTGTGCGTGTGGGCGTGTGTGCGTGTGTGCGTGTGTGCGTGTGTGCGTGTGTGCGTGTGTGCGTGTGTGCGTGCAACTGCAAGGGCGAGTTCTTGCGTACATGTAGAATGTAATTTTACGATGGCAAAATTAAGACTATTCATGATATTATGTAAGGTTTATACGTTGCTAAATATTCAGTGATGGTGCTATTACACACAAACCTGTCGTTATTTAATAAAATAGATTCACTAAATAACTTACTAATATTAACTGCATATTCGAGAATTAAATTATACAGCCAGATGAAATATGATCTTCTCCAAACTTCACATGCGAAGAGCTGCTGCTTTAACGATTACTGAGAAATTTGACATCACTTTTTTCTCGACGAGAACTAACACTAGTAATCGAGAACTAACACTAGTAATCGAGAACTAACACTAGTATGCGAAGCGAAGTAGAACGTACCACATCCAAACTTATTACTTTATAATAACTGAATTGATATCATAGTTTAGCAGAGTGGCACATGTATGTATACGTACATGCAAACAAAAATAAAATAATACACAGTTGTACATATTACGTATGCGTGCATGCACGTACGTAGTCATACACACATATACGTATGTACACATAAACACACACACATACACACACACACACACACATAAAAAACATATATTTATTTATTTGTGTGTGTACATCATGTCCGCCAGGCATTGTCCTCTCTCACACGCACAGTGGTGTTTTGAATAGAACCTTTATGAAAAAGCACACAAGTGAAAATAGACACGATCATAAACAGATGCAGATGGTCTTGCATTACTTCACATTTAATTCCTGTGTATGTTGTTTCCGCTGCATTTCAATACACAAGCCACAGGATGATTTGTGACTACCGACAACTTATCACGTGTACTGGACAATACAAGACAATGCACAAGAGAGCACGTATCTCTTTTCTTCATTTAATCACCATTATATTGCTGTATCAAATACATTAGCGTCATCGTTTGAAAGAGTATCCGTATTCATGTGAAAAAAGAAGGCAATTATCAACACAAGTATGTTTTATGACCAATAAAAGGCGTATACCGATTTGCTAATGACATCATTTGTATGCATTTTTGGTGCGATTTATGGCGATTTGAGAGTATATAATTCCAGCGCAAAGCCAACAACTGTAGTTCCTGGACATCATCAACATGGCTGTGTTCGAGTTGAGCGTGTCTATTCTGGCCGTCTGCGCTTTCCTTCCGAGCGGTGCCCCTGCCCTTGGCTTCATTGATGCCCCGATGCACTTCTACCCATACGGATGTCAAGAAGACAAAGTCGTACTTCCGAATGACGACGGGCATTCTGGACAGATTTCGTTGAGTTGCTCAATCAGGTTTTACCAGAAGATGTACCCGTGTCTTTTTGTAAGTATCCGTTCTTAGTTCTTAGGAAGTTTCCTCCAAACAGCCCAAACTTGGGCTAACGCAGGAGTTGTCCTCTAGAATTAGTGATTCAACTACAAGTTACACATTTATCCCCATGTGGGATCATTTATTTCCCGTGGCATAGACACCAGATAGAAGGGACCACCGGCTTTTAGTGTCTCTTCCGAAAGACGCAGGCAAATGTGGGGTGAACGAAGTTGCCTAAGTTTCGAAACGGCGGCAGTTAAGATTGAACCACCGTCTCCTCGATTGACAGTCCGGCGCTCTACCGCTCTACCACCGCTCCTCACAGGTCTAAGTATGTATGATGTATACCGAGACAGAACTGTCTTTGTTTCTGTGTGATCATTGTGGAAAGAACTTTCATGCCAAGTGAACACAATCACTGGCACTTAACAGAAAAAAAGACGACAACTCGGCTTTTCTTGGTGGCTTTTATCAATTCATTTACATTTGTTTCTTTAAATGAATTTATATTTACGATTATATGAAATATATATATATATATATATATATATATATATATATATATATATATATATATATATATATATGAATATTTCATTATATATTTTAATTTCGTTTTTGTATGACTGTTTAGGTAATAATCGTCATTGCAATACTTTTATTTAAACTTTAATATGTTATATGTCTGGTTGAATTGAATACCATTTACTCTAATTAACCTATGTGCATATGCCTATACTTGTATACTGTATCACCTACTAATCGATTTATCCCGATGTAAGATGCTTTATAACATATTATCATTCGTTATTATATTTATTATTATCATTGTCATATAGAGGAAATGCAATTATCCAGGGTTCATATCTGTCAGATAGGTTACAAAAAAAGTCATATCATGGTAACAAACTATATGCTTGGAAATACAAATACGTAATGAACAGCGAAAACATTTTTGTATTTTAGATCAACACCAACGGCCTGATATCATTCGTGAACCCGATCAGTCAGTACACGCCCCTGTGGTTCCCACAACGCAGTTGTAGACTGATCGCCCCCTACTGGGCCGACGTGGACACTACCGAAAACGCAGGCCGTATATACTTCAGGTACGAAACTTACACAGTGATACGTACCTGTGCTGATTAATTTTATTTGTGGCTAATACTACTGTGTAATATACAACTTCTGTAACTATTAAGAATAAATTCGTGCTGTTTAAAGCTATATTCTTTGATTATTCGTCTTTTAAATATAAACCTCAAGAGAACCAGCCCGCTACGTGACAAGGTAGTAAGCGAGATAACATAAGCAACGTAAATAGCAACAATACCGTAATATAACTTAATGCTCGCCCGATTGGTTTGACGATCATCCCTCCGGCCAACATGCAGAAAGGAGTTTGAGGCAGATATTCAACAACCTAATCATATACTAATATTGGTTAACAGAGAGTCGAAGGACAATGCCATACTAAATCGGGCGCACGATGATATCAGGGCTGCATTTGGGGTCAACTTTTCGCCCAGAAGTGTCTTCATCGCTTCCTGGCATCGCGTCACATTCTTTGGCGGATCTGAGGTCACTCCGGTACGTGTCGTCATTTCACCGCTGTTTTAGTCTGTTTGTTCGCACATGTTACTTCGATTGCACTGATCTCTTTAACGTATTCTGCACATTCTTGCATGGTCAGTAAATATGACATTCGCATCATTCTAACACATATTTATAATGTTCAGTTGTAAGACCAAATATTAGGCACGCTCGCTCGCACGCACGCACGCACGCACACACGCACGCACGCACGCACGCACGCACGCTCGCTCTCATCGATGCCATGTCATAAGAGTACGTTGCACGGATTGGTATGATTGAACACGATAAATCGATTTATGTGTATATATATATATATATATATATATATATATATATATATATATATATATATATATATATTATACATGAAATATTATATACATATAAATACTTAAACATAATTTTATTTATATAAATATATATTATATACATTATATAAATTATATAACTATATAACTCTATTATACAATACTTTTTAATGACACTTCATTATTCCAGGTGAGCACGTTCCAAGCGGTGCTGATTACAAATGGTCGTCAGACGTACGTCATGTTCAACTACGGAGACATCGCGTGGACCACAGGCACCGCGAGCGGCGCTGACAAAAACGGTCTGGGCGGAGTTCCTGCCGAGGTGAGTGCAAAACGGAACCCTCAGACACACCGTATTTATAATTTTATAACACAAGTTCTAGTTTCACATCATGTGGAGGAATTATTAATATTATTGCTATTATTGCTATTACTACTATTATTACTATTACTATTACTATTACTATTGTTATTGTTATTGTTATTGTTATTGTTATTGTTATTGTTATTGTTATTGTTATTGTTATTGTTATTGTTATTGTTGTTGTTGTTGTTGTTGTTGTTGTTGTTGTTGTTATTATTATTATTATTATTATTATTATTATTATTATTATTATTATTATTATTATTATTATTATTATTATTATTATTATTATTATTATTATTATTATTATTAATATTAATATTATTATCATTATTATCATTATTATTATTATTATTATCATTGTCGTTGTTCCATTGTTGTTGTTATATCGAAAGACTGTGGATAAGGAATTAATCCAGTTTTTTTGCACCTTATATATATACCTTCATACAACGAATTATGAACACACAAATCTGGACACAGGCGATTGAGTAAGGAGGAATACAAGGAAATATTTGTGAGAACCGGTAATGAGAATAACCAAATTATTGCAATTACTGATATTATTACTACTATTGTTGCTACTGTTGTTATTTATATTATTGTTGTTGTTGTAGTTATTCTTCTTATTATTATTATTATTATTGTCATTGTTGTCGGTGTTGTTGTTACATCGAAAGCCTGTAGATAAGTAATTCAACAATATAGTATCAATCCATTTCTCGGCACAGTTTTTCATAAAACTAATTATGAACACATAAATGTGCAGACGGGCAATTGAGTAAGGAGGAACACAGGGAAAAACTAATTAGAACCGATTGTGAGACTAACCAAACTATACCTGAATAATCTGTTTTTCTCTCAGGTTGGATTCAACGCCGGCGACAGATTCCGCTACTACACGCAGTTCGGTTCTCTCACCCCGAACATCATCAACATCAGGATGGACACGAACTGTGGACTCCGAGGTCGCTACATGTTCCGTGTGGACGGTCGGGAGGTCCTTCTGCCGACGCCGAAGATGTACGGCCACTTCACTCCCGTCAACTCCAGAGCTGCCCTCAGAAGGGGGAAACCCAAGCGTGGATAGGAAGAACACGTCAAGCGTGTCAACGGCTGCTGGTTAACATACACGGGCATGTTTGTCGATGAGTTACTGCACTGAGCGCTTACTGCACACTGCACATAGAACTCCATGCACGTCAACGTATTAGAAGTCGTATTCGTGTTTATTAATATAATACTATCACCAATAGGGACAAGAGTAAGACCAGCAAGATACCAAGCAGATTACTTGTGTTCGTAATTCTGTATATTGGTTTACGGTATTGAAATAAATTGCTGCGCAGCCTTGAAATCTTTGTTCTTGTTTTGATCAAACCTCCGCAAAACTTATTCGTTACGTCTTTCTTATTACTTGTCACACAGAACAAATATGTGGAAACATCTTAGCTCTTGGAAGATTAGTGGTACTAAGTAGGATTATGCCAGCTATAGTTGTAGTAGTAGTAGTAGTAGTAGTAGTAGTAGTAGTAGTAGTAGTAGTAGTAGTAGTAGTAGTAGTAGTAGTAGTAGAAGTAGTAGTAGTAGTAGTAGTAGTAGTAGTAGTAGTAGTAGTAGTAGTAGTAGTAGTAGTAGTAGTAGTAGTAGTAGTAGTAGTAGTAGTACTACTACTAGTAGTAGTAGTAGTAATAGTTGTAGTAGTTTACATTTACATTTACATGGCGCCGTGGCCTAAGGTCACCCTGTTCAAAAGCGATAGGACAAGAAATAAAATAGCACTAAAATAACATAGGATCATAAAAATATATTATCAAATATCCAATAAAATATTTATTTAACCTTTACACTGATGACACAGACATCTACATTTCTTAGGCTCTACCAGTTACTTGTCGATACATATACCAGCTGACCGATTGTTTCCAAGACGTCTTCCATTCGGTGAAGTAAGGTAAAGTAAAGCGAAATGCATATAAGACACACTTTCTCATTATTAGTACCCCAACGCATCGTATAAAACCTGCGATTGCGTAATCTTTTTTGTCGCCTCTGAGCTTGATCTTCGACGTTAGTGGCGTATAAAGGTCATTACTATTATTTATAATTGAAGGTAAAAGCAAGCATAATAAATTTATATCAATAATCAGTAAAAATGTGTTTTTGAAATTCAATCGGACGACGAGATTAAACAGTCAAAGTTATAGCTCTATGATCATACTTTACCCGTGAACCTATATAACTGTAATTACTTAGCCACAAGCCACAAGACCTATCGAGACGGTGTACACATTCAGCTTCATGTTGGCACACTGTTGTGAAATACGAGATGTGTGTCGCGACGTTACGAAATGCAACCACCACTTTACAGTGAAAGGGTACATCAAGCATCCAATGAAACTCTCTTTATAATATTATGTATGCAAGTATACATGTATGTATGTATGTATGTATGTATGTATGTATGTATATATATATATATATATATATATATATATATATATATATATATATATATATTATATACATATATATATACATATTATATATATACATATGATATATATATATATATATATATATATATACATACATATATATATATATTTATATATATATATATACATATATATATATATATATATATATATATATATATATATATATATATATATATATATATATGTATGTATATATAAAGCCAGTAACGCGCCATGTGTGTGTGTGATGGGGTAGAGTTTGTAATTATAAAACACCGTATATCTAGAACTGAGCTATATGGCGTTTTATAAATACAAATTATTATTAACATTCCTCGCTCCCCAACATGCATACAAACTGTTAACCACTAAGATATACGTATACGTATTCAGTAGCGGAGTAGCAGTAGCGGATCGACAAACAAGACAAGGCATTTTAACCAACAGCCGTGGCCACGCTTGAAGTGTTGTTCCTATCCACGTCTGGGATTTCCCCTTCTGACTCTGAGGGCGGCTCTATCGTTAACGGGGGGGGGGGTAAAGGAGCAGTACATCTTCGGCATGGGAAGAAGGACCTCACCACCGTCCACACGGAACATGTAGCGACTTCGAAGTCCACAGTTCGTGTCCATCCTTATGTTGATTGAGTTGTAGTAGTTTACATTTACATGGCGCCGTGGTCTAAGGTCACCCTGTTCAAAAGCGTCAGTAATACTTTGTCATACGCCCAGTTTTAGCCATATGTATTTTTTGAATTGATAATGGCCAATGTTCTGGATACGATTTCACTCCTACAAGTAGCTGTGACTCAATTTAATGGTTACTTCGTTTCCTTTTGTCTTATATTACAATAAAATATCATTAACATTTTGTCACACACCCGTAATTATCTTATTACGTTTACTTTTTTATTATATTTGATCATGGTCAACAATATGTATACGATTTCACGTTTAGAAGTAGTAATGACACCACCATAAGAATCTGTTTTTCTATCTTAATTTATCATATCATATGTTGAAAAACGTAATAAAACATGAAAGCGTTCACTTGTGTAGCACGTAACTGTTATTATGTAGCACTGTGGGCCCAGTAAATGCAGGCTTTTTAGGAGGATTCAACAAATTGAACAAAACCAAAACTCTGCGCGAATGAAATTATGGTGTTGTCACCAGCACCGTGCAATACGATGTTGTCCTACTATGCTTTTTGGTGTGCGAGTGTGCGAGTGTGCGTGTGTGCGTGTGTCCGTGTGTGCGTGTGTGCGTGTGTGCGTGTGTGCGTGTGTGCGTGTGTGCGTGTGTGCGTGTGTGCGTGTGTGCGTGTGTGCGTGTGTGCGTGAGTGCGTGTGCGGTGTGCGTGTGTGCGTGTGTGCGTGTGTGCGTGTGTGCGTGTGTGCGTGTGTGCGTGTGTGCGGTGTGCGTGTGTGCGTGTGTGCGTGTGTGCGTGTGTGCGTGTGTGGTGTGTGCGTGTGTGCGTGTGTGCGTGTGTGCGTGTGTGCGTGTGTGCGTGTGTGCGTGTGTGCGTGTGTGCGTGTGTGCGTGTGTGCGTGTGTGCGTGTGTGCGTGTGTGCTGTGTGCGTGTGTGCGTGTGTGCGTGTGTGCGTGTGTGCGTGTGTGCGTGTGTGCGTGTGTGCGTGTGTGCGTGTGTGCGTGTGTGCGTGTGGCGTGTGTGCGTGTGTGCGTGTGTGCGTGTGTGCGTGTGGCGTGTGTGCGTGTGTGCGTGTGTGCGTGTGGCGTGTGTGTGTGCGTGTGTGCGTGTGTGCGTGTGTGCGTGTGTGCGTGTGTGCGTGTGTGCGTGTGTGCGTGTGTGCGTGTGCGTGTGTGCGTGTGTGCGTGTGTGCGTGTGTGCGTGTGTGCGTGTGTGCGTGTGTGCGTGTGTGCGTGTGTGCGTGTGTGCGTGTGTGCGTGTGTGCGTGTGTGCGTGTGTGCGTGCAGCTGCAAGGGCGAGTTCTTGCGTACATGTAGAATGTAATTTTACGATGGCAAAATTAAGACTATTCATGATATTATGTAATGTTTATACGTTGCTAAATATTCAATGATGGTGCTATTACACACGTCGTGTGTGTGTGTGTGTGTGTGTGTGTGTGTGTGTGTGTGTGTGTGTGTGTGTGTGTGTGTGTGTGTGTGTGTGTGTGTGTGTGTGTGTGTGTGTGTGTGTGTGTGTGTGTGTGTGTGTGTGTGTGTGTGTGTGTGTGTGTGTGTGTGTGTGTGTGTGTGTGTGTGTGTGTGTGTGTGTGTGTGTGTGTGTGTGTGTGTGTGTGTGTGTGTGTGTGCGTGTGTATGTGTGGTTGTATGCGTCCGTGCACGCGTGTATTGTGTTTTGTGGTTAGGCGTGATGTGTGCCTACAGCAGCGTGTTAATTTCCAGCCATATGTCCTACTGATTGTGTGCATTTTAAGGCGACATGTCAACTCAAGTCAAGCTCTCTGTCTACTACGCTCAACGCCTACTGTGATCTGCGTCTGATCGTGCCCATAGTCGAACCATGTGTGCTTTGCAATCAGCGAGTGAAGCTAAGCTTCTCGCTTTGACGATGTCATTTAGAGTGATCGGGGTAACCTTGTAGTGACAGGTTGACAGGTGTGAAATACCTTGTCAATATGGGCGCGTTTCACACGAATACTGCCGAATTGAGGAAACAACGTAAAGCTCACCCACGTCGCCAGCGCTACTTGCTTTGACGTACACACAGGATGTGACATCCAAACAGCACTAGTTTATATGCGTGTTTTGTTCGCTTTTCTTACTTCCCTCCTTTGTTTGATATTTCGTGTATTTCCTTCCGTCATTCCACTCTTCCTTCATTCCTCTCTTCCTTTATCCTTTCATCCTTACTCCCTTCGCCTCTTCTTTCTTACCTTCTTTCTTTCATTTCATCATCCCTGCCATCATGTTTCATTCCTTCTCCCATTCATTCCTTTCGTTTTTCATCCGTCCTTCCCTCTCTTTGCTATCACACTTATTTCTTCCTTTATTTTTTTGTTTTTTCCTTCGAATTCCGTACTAAATCCTCCATCTCCTTCATTTATATATTATTTGCTTCATGTCTTCCCGTATCCTTCATTCCTTCCTTCTTCTTACATTCGTCCTCCTTGAGCAATAACAGTTTATTTATGCTTACCACTTGACCTTGATTTTTGTTCCCCCATGTCCAGTGAATAATGCTCTTGTCTACCGGTAAATTTCATGAAGCGATCAGACACGCTTTCCAGATTTTTGTCGAACTGAGTCGGACTCGGTTTGTAATCAGCACATCATGATGTCCTTATGTTGCCAATCACCAAGAAATCGAACTAACAGTCGCATCTGATATGCTGAAAACCTTTGCAAACAAAACAAACCTGTCGGTATTTAATAAAATAGATTTACTAAATAACTTACTAATATTAACTGCATATTCGAAAATTAAACTTTACAGCCAGATGAAATATGATCTTCTCCAAACTTCACATGCGAAGAACTGCTGCTTTAACGATTACTGAGAAACTTGACATCACTTTTTTCTCGACGAGAACTAACACTAGTAATCGAGAACTAACACTAGTAATCGAGAACTAACACTAGTAATCGAGAACTAACACTAGTAATCGAGAACTAACACAAGTATGCGAGGCGAAGTAGAACGTACCACATCCAAACTTATTACTTTATTGTAACTGAATTTATATTACAGTTTAGCAAAGTGGCACATGTATGTATAAGTACATGCAAACATACATAAAATAACACACAGTTGTACATATTACGTATGCGTGCATGCACATACGTAGTCGTACACACATACACGTATGTACACATAAACACACACATACACACACACAAATATATATATATATATATATATATATATATATATATATATATTTGTGTCTGTATATCATGTCCGTGGGGCATTCTCCTGTCTCACACACGCACAGTGGTGTTTTGAATAGAACCTTTCTGAAAAAGCACATAAGTGAAAATAGACACGATCATAAACAGGTGCAGATGGTCTTGCATTACTTCACATTTAATTCCTGTGTATGTTGTTTCCGCTGCATTTCAATACACAAGCCACAGTATGTTTTGTGACCACCGCCATCTTGACACATACGCAGTGTCAACTTGTCACGTGTACAGGACAATACAAGACAATGCACAAGAGAGCACGTATCTCGTTTCTTCATTTAATCACCATTATGTTGCAGTATCAAATACATTAGCGTCATCGTGTGAAAGAGTATCTCTATACATGTGAAAAAGAATGCAATTATCAACACAAGTATGTTTTATGACCAATAAAAGGCGTATACCGATTTGCTAATGACATCATTTGTATGCATTTTTGGTGCGATTTATGGCGTTTTGAGAGTATATAATTCCAGCGCAAAGCCAACAACTGTAGTTCCTGGACATCATCAACATGGCTGTGTTCGAGTTGAGCGTGTCTATTCTGGCCGTCTGCGCTTTCCTTCCGACCGGTGCCCCTGCCCTTGGCTTCATTGATGCCCCGATGCACTTCTACCCATACGGATGTCAAGAAGACAAAGTCGTACTTCCGAATGACGACGGGCATTCTGGACAGATTCCGTTGAGTTGCTCAATCAGGTTTTACCAGAAGATGTACCCGTGTCTTTTTGTAAGTATCCGTTCTTAGTTCTTAGGAAGTTTCCTCCAAACAGCCCAAACTTGGGCTAACGCAGGAGTTGTCCTCTAGAATTAGTGATTAAACTATAAGGTTCACATTTACCCCCATATGGGATCTTTTACTTCCCGTGACATAGACAGCAGATAGAAGGGACCACCGGCTTTTAGTGTCTCTTCCGAAAGACACAGGCAAATGTGGGGTGAACGAAATTGCCTAAGTTTCGAAACGGCGGTAGGTAAGATTGAACCACAGTCTCCTCGATTGGCAGTCCGGCGCTCTACCGCGCGACCACCGCTCCTCACAGGTCTAAGTATGTATGATGTATTCCGAAACAGAACTGTCTTTATTTCTGTGTCATCAATGTGGAAAGAACTTTCATGCCAAGTGAACACAATCACTTGCATTTAATAGAAATAAGACGACAACTCGCCTTTTCTTGGTGGCTTTTATCAACGCAGACATTACTAATTCATTTACATTTGTTTCTTTAAATGAATTTATATTTACGATTATATGATAAATATATATATATATATATATATATATATATATATATATATATATATATATATATATATTTGCATATTTCATTATATATTTTAATTTCGTGTTTGTATGACTGTATAGTTAATAATCGTCATTGCAATATTTTTATTTAAACTTTAATATGTTATCTCTCTGGTTGAATTGAATACCATTTACTCTAATAAACTTATGTGCATATGCCTATATTTGTATACTGTATCACCTACTAATCGATTTATCCCGATTTAAGATGCTTTATAACATATGTTCATTCGTTATTATAATTATTATTATCATTGTCATATAGAGGAATTGACTGGTGAGCAATTATCCAGGGTTCATATCTGTCAGATAGGTTACAAAAAAAGTCATATCATGGTAACAAACTATATGCTTGGAAATACAAATACGTAATGAACAGCGAAAACATTTTTGTATTTTAGATCAACACCAACGGCCTGATATCATTCGTGAACCCGATCAGTCAGTACACGCCCCTGTGGTTCCCACAACGCAGTTGTAGACTGATCGCCCCCTACTGGGCCGACGTGGACACTACCGAAAACGCAGGCCGTATATACTTCAGGTACGAAACTTACGCAGTGATACGTACCTGTGCTGATTAATTTTATTTGTGGCTAATACTACTGTGTAATATACAACTTCTGTAACTATAAAGAATAAATTCGTGCTGTTTAAAGCTATATTCTTTAATTATTCGTCTTTTAAATATAAACTTCAAGAGAACCAGCCCGCTACGTGACAAGGTAGTAAGCGAGATAACATAAGTAACGTAAATAGCAACAATACCGTAATATAATGTAATGCTCGCCCGATTGGTTTGACGATCATCCCTCCGGTCAACATGCAGAAAGCAGTGTGAGGCAGATATTCAACAACCTAATCATATACAAATATTGGTTAACAGAGAGTCGAAGGACAATGCCATACTAAATCGGGCGCACGATGATATCAGGGCTGCATTTGGGGTCAACTTTTCGCCCAGAAGTGTCTTCATCGCTTCCTGGCATCGCATCACATTCTTTGGCGGATCTGAGGTCACTCCGGTACGTGTCGTCATTTCACCGGTGTTTTATTCTATTTGTTCGCACATGTTACTTCGATTGCATTGATCTCTTTAACGTATTCTGCACATTCTTGCATGGTCAGTAAATATGACATTCGCATCATTGTAATACATACTTATAATGTTCAGTTGTAAGACCAACTATTAGGCACGCTCGCTCGCACGCACGCACACACGCACGCACGCACGCACGCAGCGCGCGCTCTCATCGATGCCATGTCATAAGAGTACGTTGCACGGATTGGTATGATTGAACACGATAAATCGATTTGTGTGTGTGTGTGTGTGTGTGTGTGTGTGTGTTGTGTGTGTGTGTGTGTGTGTGTGTGTGTGTGTGTGTGTGTGTGTGTGTGTGTGTGTGTGTGTGTGTGTGTGTATATTATATACATAATTACTTAAGCATAATTTATTCATATAAATAGATATCATATACATTATATAACTATATAACTCTATTATACACTTCTTTTTAGTGACACTTCATTATTCCAGGTGAGCACGTTCCAAGCGGTGCTGATTACAAATGGGCGTCAGACCTACGTCATGTTCAACTACGGAGACATCGCGTGGACCACAGGCACCATGAGCGGCGGTGACTGCAACGGTCTGGGCGGAGTTCCCGCCGAGGTGAGTGCAACACGGAACCCGCAGACACACCGTATTTATAATTTTATACCACAGGTACTAGTTTCACATCACGTGGATGAATTATTAATATTATTAAAATTATTGCTATTATTGCTATTATTACTATTATTACTATTATTACTATTATTATTATTATTACTATTATTACTATTATTACTATTATTACTATTATTACTATTATTACTATTATTACTATTATTACTATTATTACTATTATATACTATTATTACTATTATTACTATTATTATCTATTGCTATTGCTATTATTATTATTATTATTATTATTATTGTTATTGTTATTGTTATTGTTATTGTTATTGTTATTGTTATTGTTATTGTTATTGTTATTGTTATTTTGTTATTGTTATTGTTATTGTTATCGTTATCGTTATCGTTATCATTAACATTATCATTATCATTATCATTGTCGTTGTTCCATTGTTGTTGTTATATCGAAAGCCTGTGAATAAGGAATTAATCCAGTTTGTTGGCACTTTATACAACGAATTACGAACACACAAATCTGGACACAGGCAATTGAGTAAGGAGGAACACAAGGAAAAACTAGTTAGAACCGATAGTGAGACTAACCAAACTATTGCAATTATTGATATTATTACTACTATTATTACTATTGTTGTTATTTTTATTATTGTTGTTGTTGTAGTTATTCTTATTATTATTATCATTATTGTCATTGTTGCCGATGTTGTTGTTATATCGAAAGCCTGTCGATAAGTAATTCGACAATTTAGTATTAATCCATTTTTCGGCATCTTTTTTCATAAAACTAATTACGAACACACACATCTGCAGAGGGGCAATTGAGTAAGGAGGAACACAGGGAAAAACTAGTTAGAACCGATTGTGAGACTAACCAAACTATACCTGAATACTCTGTTTTTCTCTCAGGTTGGATTCAACGCCGGCGACAGATCGCGCTATTACACGCAGTTCGGTTCTCTCACCCCGAACATCATCAACATCAGGATGGACACGAACTGTGGACTCCGAGGTCGCTACATGTTCCGTGTGGACGGTCGGGAGGTCCTTCTGCCGACGCCGAAGATGTACGGCCACTTCACTCCCGTCAACTCCAGAGCTGCCCTCAGAAGGGGAAAACCCAAGCGTGGATAGGAAGAACACGTCAAGCGTGTCAACGGCTGCTGATGATTAACATACCTCGGCATGTTATTGATCAATTACTGCTCTCAATTCTACACGTTTAATACTCTTGTCTTACCTCCATTGAAGTCATATTCGTATGTGTTGTGTACATACATTACTATCATACTCTCTCAAGCCGGACAAGATATCTATGCTACTCCTTTAACAACAGCAAGATACCACGCAAATTGCTTGTATTCGTAATCTTGTGTACTTGTATACGGTATTGTAATAAACTAATGCGCAGCCTTGAAATCTTAGTTCTTGTTTTGATCAAGCCTCCGCCAAAATTATCCGACACGTCTTTTTATTACTTGTCAATGAGAACAAAGATATTGAAACATCCTGGTTCTTGGACGACAATTGTACTAACTCGTACATATGTCAGCCGTAGTAGTAGTAGTGGTAGTAGTAGTAGTAGTAGTAGTAGTAGTAGTAGTAGTAGTAGTAGTAGTAGTAGTAGTAGTAGTAGTAATAGTAGTAGTAGTAGTAGTAGTAGTAGTAGTAGTAGTAGTAGTAATAGTAGTAGTAGTAGTAGTAGTAGTTAGTAGTAGTTGTAGTAGTTGTAGTAGTAGTATAGTAGTTGTATTAGTAGTAGTAGGTTTTGTTAATTATTAACAAATGGACTTAAAACAAATGGTTAACACCACTATAAACAGTTATAGGCCCAATTCAAACTGAGTTTTTTCCTCCAAAATATGCTTGAACCGGTTGTAGCTAACCTTCTCATGTCTCACATATTCACACAAGACATTTCCAATGTATCGCAGTCGGAATTCAAACAATTTCCCCCCACAGAAACTGGTCTTTTAAAATACATAACATTTATGAAGGCAAAGTTACTGCACTACAAATTTAAATTTTCCAAGCATGTTACCATGATATGACATTTATTATAACCTATCTGACATATGTGAACCCTTGATAATTGTTCACCACTAAATTCGTCTGTTTCATAATGATAATGATAATAAGAATGAGAATATGTTATAAGCCATCGTACATCGGGAGAAATCGATTAGTAGGTGATACAATATACAATTATAGGTAGGCCTATGTGCACATAGGTTAATTGGAGTAAATGGTATTCAAAATTTCAATTCAACCAAACAGATAACATATTAAAGTTTAAATAATAATATTGCAATGGCGATTATTAACTCTACAGGAATACAAAACCGAAATTAAAATACATCATGAATGTGGCAAGCTTAAAGCAGCCGATACGTGAGAGGAAATCTTTCGCTGCACTGGCAGGTTGCATACAACATAGTGTCCTCATATTTGATGACCAGATTTTGCGTAACATTAATACGGTCACCACAGCGGACAACGAGGAAATGGCGTTGCAAAAGGCACCCAGAGCTATTCCAAACTACCTTCTAGTAGCTAGCCGTCATGTGGAGTGACGTATGCAAAGACACCGATGAACTGACTATCATATGCAGTGTGTAGTCATAGAAGAAACAAATATGAAGTAGGTGAAGCAAGACTTTAGCAATTTCATCACCACTGCAACAGAAAACATATATCGAGTGACGATTAGCAGCGTTTTGCCACATAATGTAACGTATTCCGCATTTAATATTTTATCGAAACATTTCCGTCGTAATCGTATTCAGCAACCTTTTCAAATGACAACTGCTAGACTGCGACAGTACTGTCACAGGTGTCCGAGGCAGCCGTTTTCAATATTTGGTCGTAGTGGGTATGTTAGATTCGGTGCCGGACCTTGTAGCCATTCATGATTTTGAGCAGTGTCGTCGTCTAGCGTAACGACATGCAGCTGTCAAAATAGATTGACTGGATTACGCAGTATTTTTGCCCGTTCCACGTCACCCACCATGCGTGCACGGTGCATCTGGCAAATCATGTGGCGGACGCCATCTGTGACCTATGGTTTATTTATGCTGTGACGTGATATACTCTTGAACGGACAATATATATCCAGTAAATGGTCCATAGTTTCTTGGAAACAAATATATGGTCCTCGCACGTACGAATGTACACATAAACTCCCTTCTGAACTGTGCCATGGTCGAAGTAAACATTGCTCGTTCAGTTTTACCGATCGGGCCTGGTAATTGTTTGTTGGCCAATACCGGTATCGAGTGTTGGAAACAACGTTGGGATAAGAAAGACAATCTTATGGTGAGATGTTCGTAATTCATCAATCACGAAATCCGTAAACAGGTCACATATTAGACCACATTTTGTCCAATATTGCAAAATGTTATGTGGCATCTTGACAAGCTACTCTTAATATAATATATACGTTAAAACGTGTCCTTGAATTGATTAAAATCGCCACATACAATAACTCAACAGTCGGGGCCACCCCGTAAAATTGTGTTCAGACTGTTTATCATGTATACTTGCATGGACCAGTTATCAGCTCCAAGTTGGAGGAAAACGCAAGCAAAAATAATGCACGAGCATTTTCTTGGTAGCTTTTTTAATTTGATGTTTATCCATATGACTTCGTTCCATCTTCTTCAGTATCGTGCAAACGTTCATACGGAATGGTCTCAGCCACATAGCTTGCCACTCATCCGTCTCCTTTTCCAAGTCTGTTTTCTTTCATAACAGAACCTTGCTAAACCGACATATTCCATCGACGTGTACGGTTTAAACCATGTCTCTATGACACATACGTAACCAAGTTCGTTCGAGCATGCCACAGCAAGTAATTGTTCTGATTTCTCCATAGAGAGTGCCCGAACGTAGAGACACATAATCACTGGTAAGCTCCATCGTGGTTTTTTCGTAAATATAAGTAACATCGTCTGCATTCGCACCACTTGTTCGATGCTGTGTTACTCTACGGCACTGGGTGATTATTGACCGAATGCTAAAGTCTCCGTATTATTTACATGGCATGGCCATGTTATTTCGGCATGTTTCCTAATCCATTTTTACCAGATATTTGTCACCACACTTGTTACACTGGACTGCAATACGTACGTGCCCAGGCGCGGCCAGCGTCAGACGGGCGAGTAACTGGCGTGCTGTGTTTGTGTTTCAATTGTCGCATCCCAATTGCATTCGGCGTTTTCCGACCGCGTTAATTGAGACAAGTGATGATCAGACTACATCCTGTGTCGCTGTTTCGTAGGCCTGTTACCAGCCGGACTTGACGCGTTGCAGCCCACTCCGATACCCCGATGGCTACGGTGCCTTAGTGACAGGTTGTTTATCAACGTGTTCACACCAGAAGCAGAACGACAAATGCCATCACCTTTGAAGGTTGACGTGTCGCAAGATCCATCGCGGAACCAGGCATTTTGCTCCTTGCCAACACACCGGGCACCGGTATCGCGACATATAGTATATGTCATGATACGGGTACCCGGTTTGTTGATATATTATATCTGAGGACATTCGAATTTCCTTACCTTTGTGTTCCCGCTGTGGAGGGCAAAACGCTGCTAATCGTCACTCGATATATGTCCTCTATTGCAGTGGTGATGACACCGCTATTGCTTCACTTACTGCATATTTGTTTCTTTTATGACTACATCGCTGCATACAATAGTCAATTCATCAGTGTATTTGCATACGTCGCTCCACCGGACGGCTAGTTACTAGAAGGTAGTTTGGAATAGCTCTGGGGGCCTTTTGCCACGCCATTTCCTTGTTGTCCGCTGTGGTGACCGTATTAATGTTACGCAAAATCTGGTCATCAAATATGGGGACACTATGTTGTTTGCAACTCGCCAGTGCAGCGAAAGATTTCCTCTCTTTAAGCCCGCCACGTTCGATGATAACCTATCAAGCTTGTCGTACGCCGACAGAAAGCAAAAGTAACATTCATCATGTTGAGACACATTTGGAAAGCAAAACAAATCAAGCTGAACACAAAACTGAGAATATTCAATTCAAATGTCAAGGCTGCGTTACTTTGCGGATCAGAGACATGACGAAGTACACAGAATACACTAAAAGGAATACAGACATTCATCAACAAAAGACTGCGCAGAATCTTACACCTGAAGTGGTCAGACAAGGTACCCAACACTACACTCTGGAAATGAACCAAATAACTACACATACAAAATGAAATAAATAAGACAAAACAGAGACATTGACATGACATTCGCCCAGGAAACCTCCATAAACCACCATACGGAATCTCCCATGGAAGAGGCGAAGAGGAAGACGACGAAACACCTTACAAAGAGACACGGAAAGAGAAACAAAAGAGATGGGATACACCAGGAGAGAGATGGAGAAAATGGCCACAGACAGAAAACAGTGGCGTTCCTTGGTCGATGGTCTATATTTCCAAATGAGCAAACAGGCATAAGTAAGTTGTCACATACCGCTGTAATATCGTCGTTATAACTAGCTTCATCTCGTTGAGTTGCAACTTGTTGGATTAGCGCAGTGTTTTCATGTCTAAAGGCATCACATGTATTGCACTGCTACTTCGCCACCTGAATTAATTCAGTATTGTTGTATTTCAGCTGTGTCAATTTCCCATTGAATCCAAAGAAAAGCTTTACTATTGTTTTGCTAAACTGGAACAGATGTTCAAATAAGATGTACATTTGCAAAAGAAGTTATCGTGAAACGAACTTTAAACGATGTGGCCTTATATGAATCTGGAGAATATGACTGTTAGTTGCTTGCTGCTTTGAGGCAAACTATTTACTGGTGTATGGTGAGAATGTTGATTAAAGTTAGTTTATATTCAAATGTATTTGTTGATGTAATTGACTCAGAGTGAAAGATGTTTTTATTGTGGATCTCTAAGACTACAAAGTTATCTAAGACTACAAAGTTATCCCTCCTTGTTGCCAACTACAGCGATAGTATGAAACAATTGCTGTAGGATTGTTTTCTATATAATGGTGTAAAAACGTGTAAAAAGCGCTTTGAGCAGTCCTAAGGACTGGATACTGCGCTATATAAAAAACTTACCAAACCAAACCCTCCAGTTTTCATAGTTGCAGAACAGTAGCCGACCATTGTTTTCGGCGTGCATGACAGCTCCACACGCCAATAATCTCATCTGACTGTATCCAAAACAAACGTAGTGCACCGACAACTGACACAGGTGGCATTGCACCAGGTTTTCGGTTTATTTGCCTTTGTGTTTGCACTGTGTTATGCAACATTATGAGTTTGTCTTTTTTGTTTTGTTTCGTGCTCTGTTTACCAGGAGGTTCTGCTGAAACAGAAAACTGTGTTGATATATGAAGTGGCGATATTATGAATTTGCCCATCATGACGTCAGTGTCGCTGAGTTCAATCTCGTCAAAACAAATGTCGCTTTCTGCCATTGGGTATCTCGCCGTGCAGAACAAGGTTTCCATTGATTGTCTTGTAGTCATACTGTCTCGTCTGCCGCTAAGTGGCCCGAGCAGCGGGGAAATCCGCTTAGCACGAGTCAAGTTCATTGTCAATAGGGCGTGCAAGTCTCGCGCGCGAAAACGAGGCTGGGGGCAGTTGGGGGCAGGAGGTCCATAGACTCCATGTTAACATATAGGACTTTGTTTTGTTTTGGTCGTAATAATCAAACTGTCCCGAAATAGCGTATTTCAGTTATATTGTCCGAAGGATTATTACAAGCAGAAGCAGTGGAACATTTTGCCGGTGACAATGATCACGGAAATCATGAATTTTAATCGATTATTATGGTGATTGCCATGGCAATAGCGGCAAGTACTTGTGTTTGACGATCTTGACTAATAATGAAGAGTGCCAGTTTTCGCGCAATACAACCTGTTTGGGCCAAACGTATACATGTGTTATGATTATGGGCATTTAGACAAGTTGTCAGATATAAGTACTTATCGAAACCACAACGTACAGCAATGTAAAACGCAAATCCCGTAAAAGACACATACAGCCTAGCATCGTGTCGATTATCTGCACTACGTAAATCGCTATGTGCCTATGATAGTGTGCTAAACTCAATATTTAATCGGACATTTAAGATAAGAAAGGTATAACACAGGATATTTATGAACTTATTTTCCTAGTATTTCGGTCATCGGTCTGAAGCTACAACTGTCATCCATCGTTAGAATATTATTCTTGTGTCCAGTTCCCAATTAGTCTCGCTTAGTCCCCAATAACTCCAGTCGCGCGGAGTCACGCCATGTATCGTGACCCACTTGCAGGCCCTATACGCCCCTGAAGCACTGATGTGTGACGATCGTCAAGACGCACCAGTAGTCAGCCACGCGTGACTTAGCCCTACGTCACTGACATACACTGTTCGCTTAACTGGCTTGGGTCTGGCGAGATTGACCTCGGTCGCTACTCTTTCACCCAAGATATACTGTCAAGGTTTAGTGTAAACACACCAGAGTCGTAAGCATCCAACAAATGTGTGCAGAACAAGACCACATACTTGGCGGGCAACTGTCAATAGATGGAGATGCGTACGTCAGGATGAAGTTTAGACAAGAGGAAGAGCTTGTGGATTTTAGGAGGAAGAAATCGTCTCCCCTCCCGCCTCTTTTGATCGATGGCAGGAGAGTTGAAATCGTCCATCATTTCACGTTTCTTGGTTCTACCATCTGTAATAATCTTAAATCGGAGCTAAATATTGATACTATTGTCAAAAAGGCGCAGCAACGGTTGTACTTTTTAAGAAGGTTGCGATCGTTTTGTTTGACTACACAGATCATGCTGACTTTTTACAGAGCTGCAATTGAGATTATCCTGACTTTTTCAATCACAATATGGTTTGGGTCTATCACAGTGAAAGAAAACCTCAGATTGAACAGAGTTGTAACAACTGCTTCCAGAATATTTGGCAGAGACCTCCCCCTTAAATCCTTGCATCAGCAGCGCCTACTAGGAAGAGCCAGTCTCATCTCTTAAGATTCATCCCATCCTGCCCATGAACTATTAGATCCCTTCTATCTAGTCGCCGGCTCAGATCCATTAAAACCAGGACAAACAGGTTAAGTAGCAGCTTTTCCTCCTAGCCGTACAAGCCCTGTCAAAACAGAAGTGATTTCTCTCCCATCTACAGTACACAAATATTCAACTTTCTAATATGTTTTTGTGTGCATACCTTAACATAATTTGTTATATATCATTTTATTCCACCTTTTACATTTCAGGATTTTATATTTATACTAGATCATATAAACTATTATTTATCTATGTTATAAAGAACAACTTTTAATTTTGAGCTATTGTATATGATTGTTCTTATTTATTAATTTATGTATGTATTTATTTTAAAGACGTAGTATATTTTATCATAATCGTTTGGTGCATGTGAATGTATTGCCATGTGAACATACTTGTACGACGACCCAACATTAAAATGCATTTCACTCTTTTATTGTAACTGCAATGAAAACACATGGCAATAAAACTGATCTTCTCTGATCTTGAATGGAGAAGAGAAGAGCTGTATGGGAAGAAGAAACCTTGTTTGGACAAGAAGAAGAGCTGTATATACCAGACATTCTCTGTCCAATCGGACTTTTAAAGCATGTTCTCACTATAAGCACAGACAACGGAAATAACACAATTGTCTCTCACGACATTTTGGTTATTATCTAAGCCCGGTCACGCGATTCAGGCACATCAAATAATTACTCTGAATTGAAAACAAAGTAAGTAACTAAGTAAGTAAGTTGTGACATGTGTGAGCAGACACACAACTGTGATCATTGTGGCATAAGATTGGCGCTGTGTGAACCTTGTAACGTCAGTACGTATGATGAACATCTGCAGATGAGCATGTTTGACAGCAGGCAACACATGCAATGCTGGGTGACTTCCACATCATGGCTAGTAGTGACACAGTAGCAGAACCTTATTCTCATTTGTGTCCACAAGCTGTTTTTCGTTGCCATCACGAACCCCGGTGACTATAGACATAATCTACCCATAATAATGATAATGATAATGATAATGATAATGATAATGATAATGATAATGATAATGATAATGATAATGATAATGATAATGATAATGATAATGATAATGATAATGATAATGATAATGATAATGATAATGATAATGATAATGATAATGATAATGATAATGATAATGATAATGATAATGATAATGATAATGATAATGATAATGATAATGATAATGATAATGGCAATGGCAATGGTAATGGTAATGGTAATGGTAATGGTAATGGTGGAATGATAATGATAATGATAATGATAATGATAATGATAATGATATGATATGATATAATAATAATAATAATAATAATAATAATAATAATAATAATAATAATAATAATAATAATAATAATAATAATAATAATAAACTACCCATGTTTTTTATGTATGAATAGTCTTCCCTCATTAACCAAAGCTGGAGAACACGGTTAATAACTGTTCCGGGTGGCCATATTTTATCATGTTATTCCTCATATGCATACATCCCAACAAAGTGTCACGCGCACTAGTTGTGACAGACACATGTCATAGGTATACTATAATATATTATAATAGATAACAACTTGTAACATAAATGTATACCTGATTTTATAGGTGCACTGTTATTAGCACAGTCAAGGGTAAATTGACTGCGTAGCTGCACATTCACCCGGGTCGCGCATGCCCTAGTTGCGATAACCCGCTCAGTATGCCCTTTGACAGTATTCAGTGGACCGTGAACTGAACTCTTACACATAACTAGACACTAGTACGCGCTGGCCTGATTTTGCTAACGGAACTGTAACAGTTCAGTTCGGGAACTTGACAACTTGGATCAATGTTGGTGAGTATTACTTCTCAAGTGCTCTACATTCTTGACTACTGAACACATCAATGAGTAGCTGTTCGAAGAACCATTCCTTAAACTTCCGTCGATTCACATGGATGGCGCCTGAGCTATAGTATAGTATTTGCCTGAGCTGACGAGTTGTTGCACACAGGCGTTTCCTTATTACAACGAGGTCTCAGGTCTCAGGTGGTTTCGTCCAAAAAGCCCAAACAAAAAAAGGGGGGGGGCAAAACCCCGCAGGGGTTTGTCTTTCCCCTCTAAAAAATAGTGGGGTCCCAATGTTAACAACATTTAATTTGGGCTATGTGGGTTTTGAACCACCTCCCCTGGCATGAAAACCGGGCAAATTCCGCGCAAACCCCCGAATTACCAAACTATAGGCTAGGTGGATCAGAAGCTACCGCCTCGGTTTACACTACCGGCGCTTTAAAGGGAAGGACCAACGCTGCCTTACTATATGTTTAATTCATCAATAAGACAGCTTCACTTGTGAAATATACAACATCAAAATCGGAATAGGAAAATAGGCAAATGCTGACCTACTTTATGATCAGGGACCGGTTTCAAAAAGCCGCATACATTAAAGGTCAACAGGTCGCAGCTAACAGCGACCAGTCAATGTAGCTTACGAAACCGGCCCCAGGTGAATATGATCACACCGGTGATTGAGTCAAGTTGCGTTCATGTCCTCGTATTAAAAGTCATTGATATGAAAACGGGTTTCTGATGAATAAATCAATTAGCATGAGAACAAAGCCCCGTGCTGCTTAATCAGTGGCTATGCTATAATTAATTATTCGCCTTCGGGGGTCAGTGCTAGCAAACAGCACAGAGAAGAATCTGGTTTTTATCGGCGCTGCCTATATGGGGACGCGGCGTAACTATTCACTAGGTATTTGGGACATGACACAACTGGCATAACGCCATTGCACTATGGCCGAGTTGTCGGACCTGCAACGAGTTAATTATTCCCTGCAAATGTGCCACCTCATTTCGTTGAACGTTATTTTGCAATGCCTTTGGGGAGCGTTGCAAGCCAGTTCACATGACATCACACAAATGTTTCAAACAGTGTGGTAGTATGAAAGCTGCGTCTTCCACTGCAGTAATACGTAACAATATATGGGAATATGCGCAAATCGGATAAGGGCGGCTTCTGAACAAAACAAGTTGTTTCTAAATGGCAAAATTACGCCCATCTAGGTATAAACGATGCCTTCACAGCTATCGAACGTAATGGTGTATTTAGTAAGCACTTTACCATGCGTGGGCTAAATACTTGTTTTGCACCACAGAAAATCAAAGGACGTAACGATGAATTCAAGCAGTAAGGGATCCAGCGCACCAGAAGACCACGATGACAACACGGCGACAGATAACGACATAGATACAATCAGAAAGGCGATGTGTCGCTTGAACGAGACGAATGACTACATGGATAAGAGTTATCAGACGGACTTAGAGGTGGGCAGCTTTACATTTTTACGTTCGTAGATTTACCATAGCTAAAACTTGTCTGATGAAATAGAGTGCCCTATGCCCATATGTCCCGATAAGCCGAGTATATATTCACAGTGGCGCTGCGTACTGACTTCAACTTATGGAATAATACTTCAGGGCAATGGTCTAACGAAACTAATGAACATAGAAAAAGACCGTTATCTTAAGAAAGCCAATGAACATACAAAAAGGTCGTTGTTTTAAGGAAGCCAATGAACACAGTAAGAGGCCATTGTTTTAAGGGAGCCAATGAACATAGGAAGAGGTAGTTGTTTTACCGAAGTTTATGAAAATATGAAGCGATCATAGTTTTAAGGAAGCCAAAGAACATAGAAAGAGGTCATTGTTTTAAGAAAGTTAATGAACATATAAAGATGTTATGATTTTTAAAAGAAACCAATTAAAATAGAAAGAGGTCATTGTTTTAAATAAGCTAATGGACATATTAGGCCATGAGCCAGAAGGTTTCTCGGTACATTTTTAGGGACGAAATGCTAATCATGATTTCCAAAACGAAAACACCATATGTAAATGTATCTTATCGCCATTTTATATTGATTTCATGGGAACTCCGAATAGGCTATACGAACGAGATATCATAAACCGTCATCGGATTTATATTGTAGTAACTGCCTGTTCTAAGTAAACCCGCTTGTTGTAAAATGTGCATGTAATATTATAATTATAATTGTTCACACTGCACACGCCGCCATGCATGCATGCATGCCTGCTCACAGACAATAATTAATTTATAATGGCTTGTATGCCACCATCTCTTCAGTAATTTCCAAAGAAAGGCAGTTACTGCCGAAATAAGAAAAAGCTCATGACTTGATTACCACAATGTCATTATGCAGACATTAATTTTCATAAACATGGGCCGGACAACAATTATTTTAAAAGATTTTTGTAGTTACCCTTCAGTAATTGTCTTAAAAAACAGTTACTGCAGAAATGAGAAAAGGTTTAAAATAGTTATTTCACAGATAATACTGATTGCTTTGCAATGCTATCACAAGTTTTTCATATGTATCGATGTCGACCAACACTATTGCAATAATAACCTTCGGTGAATATACAAAAACAATTTAGCGAGGAATCTAAATGAGTTTGTTCTTTTGTTGAAAGCCTGAATGACGAGGATTTCATTTTCTATATACTTTGCATATACTTTACATATCTGTAATATCTAGGGATATACAATAATAGTATTATGCAATAAGAGCATTCAGTGGGGCTATACAAGTTTGCTAGCCAGTAATGTAAGTGATTTTGTTCTTTTGTAGAAAGACTGAAAGACGAATATTTCATGTTTTCCTTTTGATATTCCACAATTCTTAAGACTTTACAATAATGTTCATCCACCTGCAGCAGTTATTAAGTATTATATAATAATATAATATTATTAGCACCCTGAAAGATGATATATGAAGTAATTACAGATTGATTTTGTTGATGAAAACCCGAATCCCTTAACATGCCTTAGAAGGTATGTGAGCAAGGAAGCCTTTAGCTTATCGAGAGTTCACTAAAATATAATATTATTTCTTATAACATTACACATGAATTAGTAAAATTGGAAAAAATTAAAACTAAATTCTAAAATGCCACTAAAATGCTACTAATTAAAATACATGGTCTCTATAAATACACATGTAAATTAAAAATAATACAAATTCGTTTTAATAATAAATAAATTAAAATAAATATAAGAATACATAATTTATTTTGTATTAAAATAATGTATATAAATAATAATATATGCATCCTAGGTATAACCCTTGCCAGATAAATATCAATTTAATTTTTAAACATATTTATTATGCCTGCATTGACACAATTGTGACTTAATTAATTCTAGATATTTATTGTTCTCTGGTAGTAGGAATACTTTCTTGTATCTAACTTACAATATGTCTTGACTAATGCTGCCTTATGTCCTCTTGTCATACTATCTTCTTTTAGTTTAAAGAACATGTTCCTATCTATATTTTCATGCCCATTCAATATCTTAAAAACTTATATCTGGTCTCCTCTTAAGTATCTAGTCTCTAATGTAGTTAATCGACATTCTAACAGGCGTCTTTCATAACAGAAATGTCTAAGTTTAGGAAAAAGCTTAGTTGCCCTACGTTGTGTTCTTTCCAGTGTTCTATCGATGTCATTCTTATGGTATGACCTTCATGCTTGTATGCAATATTCTAGATGTAGCCTAACTATTGCTTTGTATAACGGTATGATTAGCTTATTATCTATATACGTGTTGTTTCTTCTAACTAGCCCCAATATTTGGTTGCCCTTTGAAGCAGCAATTCCACATTGCTCCAAAACTCTCATGTCACCGCTATCTATAACTCCAAGGTCGTTTTCTTTTATATTTGTGCCTAATGTAGTATCGCCCGTAAAATATTCTTTGTTCACATTTCCATGTCATATGTGGATGCATTAACATTTCCCAAAATTAAATAACACCTACCATTTCAGACCATAATATCCACATTTCTCAATATATCAAACTAATATTTTAACATGGTTGTGTGGCAGAACCATTCGCCCAGGCACAAATGGCCATACTCCTTATATTGGTATATTGGTTATATTATGATGGTTTGTCTTAGGCCACCCCTTTGCCAATTTCACTGAAAATGTATTGTCGTGAAAATGGAGTTAGTGTTAAAAACAGTGATATATCATAGAAAGCTGCGAGTCCTGCAATGCTATCACAGTTTTCCATCTCTTGGGTTGTAGACTTATTCAAATATCGCTATGAGCCCCTAACAATTAACCCATTGCCCAACTTTCGGGGTCTGGCTCATGGCCTAAATGAAGATGCCGTATGTTTACGGAACCTAATGCACATAGAAATAGGTCTTTGCTTTAAGGAAGCCAATGAATATACAAAGGTGTGTGTACGAAACACAGTCCTCTGGTTACGGGTTCATTCCGGAAACAACCCGTGCGTTAGACTTCATTCAAATTGTAAATAATGCATGGCGGCGTGCGCAGTGTGCACAATTATAATTGTAATATTACATGCACATTTTTCAACAAACGGGTTTAACTAGACAGCAGTTACTACAATATAAATCTGATGACGATTGGTGCTATCTCGTTTTGGATATCATGATGGCATTTCACATAAAACGTGTCTAGGCGACATCTTTTCCAAGAGCCACCGGCTTCCATAAAGTATGTACTTTGTTTACTATATCGCCGTGGGTGATGACATCATCTGCCTAATGAAGACGACATTATCACACACGCAGCACGCACACACGCTCAGACCCAAAACATGCAAACACCCACACCCACACCCACACCCACACCCACACCCACACCCACCACACCCACACCCACACCCACACCCACACGCACACGCACACGCACACGCACACGCACACGCACACGCACACGCACACACACACACACCAACACCCACACACACACCCACACCCCACCACACACGCACGCACGCACACACGCACGCACGCACGCACGCACACACACACACACACACCCCCACCCCCACCCACACACACCCACACCCACACCCAGCACGCACGCACGCACGCACGCACGCACGCACACACACACACACACACACACACACACACACACACACACACACACACACACACACACACACACACACACACACACACACTATCAACCAAGAGTGCGACAGTAAAGCCTGGGAAGCTTAATCATATGCGCCATTCTCACATCAGTGGTTAATATGTTCACTCCACGCAGACGGGTCACAGTGATTTTCCTGATTTTAAAGGCATTTAAAGGGCAAAAAAGGCAACGGTTTCGTAGCATACACTTAATGGAGTTTATACAAACTAACAATTTCCACATATACTCAATTTTTTAACGTCAGCGGTTTACTCAGAATGTGACCTTAAAGTCTAAAAATCTAAAGAAATCCATGATGGCCTAGACACCACCATCTTAACCGGTGACGTATTCGTTTGGCTTGGCCTGACCAATAAGCGCGCGGCATTCTAGGTCTCTGCTGAGGCCGGTCAGCTTCCTGCGACGTCAGTACGCTTGCCTACGGCACAACAACATCGAGTCTTCGTTTAGTTGGCGTGACATGTAGCAGCTGCTTAGACCTAAATCTGTGGTCAACAAGTAATTATGAAGTTGACATACATCACCAGTGGATGGAACAAGATCCAACAAAACGTCGCCGACTGTCGTCTTCTTAAACCCGGGGCAGGGCTGACAATATTTAGCCATGGATGGACTAAACCGTCGAAGCAACGCATATATCAAGCTGGCCGAGACATCAATGATCAGATCGCAAGAAGGTTAGTATGATGTACTATTTTTTCTGTGTATTTAATTGTTTTTTGCAGACGTCAAGCACACGTAACGTTTTTGTGCTGTTAAAAGTAGTGTTGACCGCCGTAGACCGGCTATCGATTGATGATGGCTCGGTCATCGATGTGTTGACGAAGCTCGATGCCGATGTCCATCGATGACAGCTAATCTGTTTCTATGGTATCACGTCCACATGTGTAAAGACTAAGATATACTTGAACAAAGCTAGGACAATAGCACAATGTATATCATCGCAGAATTTAGTACAATGCAGAATAAATAATGTTGCCTTTAGAAGAAACTTGAATAACTGAACTTGAACATGACACGTCTTATGGGTGATAATATGTCATCGGCGGAGGGACTGTGGCCTTGGATTGTCGTTGGCACTTATTTGTAAGTTCAGTAAAGTTAACTAACCGCTCATAGTGACATAGTCATTTATTTCCATTGATGTGAATGTAGGCTATGTCAGAGTAAGGTGACATTGATTAATACAGCTAGTAAAGCTTATGATCAGTGTGTTCAGATATGTGCTAAGAAACAATAAAAATGTTATGATGCTGAAAACTAGAAATTAAATCAGTATTTATTTAAACATTAAGTTTTTACAAAGTTTTGTTAGTTGCATTTTTCTGTTAGTTTCCAATTATGAGATACACATCTGACTATATTTATCATAATTTTATCAATTTCTGCATGCACTTTGACACCCCACTTTCAAAATTAGTTTCACCTTCGAGTAGCAGTATTTATGACTGTTTAATGGTTGGTGGAATTCAATGATTGTTTGAAATCCATGGACAGTAGCTGCATGCATGTTTTAAAGTAAATCTTCATTTAAACTACTCATTAATTTTTTTTATCTGCAACAAGTGTTTATTTTGATGTTTTATTAGCTTTTTAGATGTGACGTCGGTATCCACTGGTTAAAGATCTATTGTCACCTGTAAGTGATAATTGAAAAAAGCTAAGTTTTATTTTAGATAATTATATAGTGAAAATTCATACACTTGATTGATATTAAAAATTCTCTGCTGCATTCTCACAATATGGCTGTGTTTCTCACTTTCTGGTAATCTCATAATTATGAATAACCAAAGGAAATGTCAATCAGGTGATGATGCAATTAATTATTTCACGTTCCTTTGTTGTTGGTTACAGAAAACAGTGATTGTCACTGCTGTATCACATTGTGGCATCCACACGCATGTGCATACGCTGCAATTGTTGAGGAAGAAGATACGACAATGTATCTGGAGCAAAGTTCAGCAGCATTCAATCCCCTTGCCTGAAGTCAGTCATCACAGCCCCCTTTCTGGGACCCTTTTATCACTAAATTCTGTCATACTGGGGTGGGGGGGTTATCAGAGTTACCTGCCCCAAGAGACAGCACTTCTATGAAGGTATGACAGCAGTCGTAACTAAAAAGGGGCCCTTTTGCGACAAGGGGACTTTTGCGATAAGTTGCATTTGAATCCTTGCTTGTACAGTTCTCTTCACATTGCACCAAGCTGTATAAAGTAGCACATAGTAATTGCAGTATTGCTTCATATTTCTAAGATAATCCAGGTATGGTATTTGAATGAACTCCTAGTAACTGTGTCAGGGGGGGACAAAACACAGCTGTAAACAGTTACTGTGTACATTTATGAATACAGCTACTTGTGTAATTAATAACTTTCTGTTTTTGATAAAATAAAATAAATAACACGTCATTATCATTTAATGTATTAAAATATAATATAAAAATAAAAAAAGTCACTGTATATACATGAAAACCAAAGTGAAACTTTAAAGATTAGAACAACAAGTGATAATTGGGAGTGGAATGTGATAGTGGAATTCCTGGTCAATGTGTTGTTTTTTTTAACTTATGGTTACTAATTTGGCTAATGTTTGGTTACTAAAACAATGACTTCTTACATGATTATCAAATGAAATTAAAAAAAAAAATTAGTACATGTTTATAATCATGTAGAAAAACGTTGAAAAGGGTTGTCTAAATACTAATCAGTTAATGCAAGCACTATATTCATTGTAGGGATGAAATCACGATTGATGTTATCTGCTCTTGCGGGGAACTATCGGCCACGTCCTGTCCCAGGCATCCCTGTTAACACAGATGTCATCTTCGAGAAACAATGATTAAACTGGGGGTTTTGCGCAACAGAACACAAGTCCGACATAACCGTCTACCCATGCTGATGAGCCACATAATCCATGTGGTGAGGGGAAAAAATTACACTGCCACTAATCATTGTACCAACAGGGGTTGCTTGATCGGGGCAAATGTGCCAAAACCGAGTAAGGAAGATCTGCGGGCTGCATAGCTCAATCGTTTTGTACATTAGTCAAGCCTTTGAGAGCAAAGTGATATCCCTCGTGCTGCTCTCCAAGCGAGGACAGGGAACTTTGTCCTGATTAGGTGGCTGGTGCATGCTGGCAGTACTCTATGAACACTCCGGCCCAACTTGCTGTGAACCCCCCAAGTAAACTGCCTATAGACAGCCCACCTAAACAACCTGAAATAAACGTGTTCAGATAAATATAATATGACATTGTAAATAAGATGAAAATTAATCAATGATCCTTTTAATTTAAAATATATAATTAAAAACACACCCCATTTCAAACATGTGGTGCTTTTTAAGAAAAAAAAAATAAATGTGTGGCAGTATTATAGCATATTGCATCTAATGTTGACAATATGCACTTTTAAATCGCTGTGTGGCATTAGAAACCATTGAGGATCTATTTCTATAATTTGGAATAAAATGAATTAGGGTATTGCTTTTAAGCTCAAGAAATGTTTATTAATTTGATTGAACCCATTCTGAAAGCTGTCAAACATAAACATCTTGTCTAAAACCCCTAATGACAACTCCAGTCCCTGCATTCACATATTTGGGTTGTCATCTCATAATGGATAACCAGAGAAAATGTCAATTAGATTATTATTGTGAAAAAACTAGGCACTATAATTTACTCTATGATCCATTCTATACTTTGGGCAGTAGTAGGAACTATGCACTATGTTTACAAATATACCTGCCATTTTCATTTCATAAAAATCATAATGGTTCCATGTGTTGTATCTATAAGTAATGATAACTATTATTTTTTATTTATAGTGCTACTTTGTTTGATGTTGTATTTTGCTTCTTATTTGATGCATTAACGTTTTTGCAACATAATTATATAAAATGTATGCACAGTATACTTACTTGTTTGTTGATGGATCTAGTTGCCAGTTATCTATCTGTATATGGTTCAATGCAACCAATACATTCCGAAGCACCAGTTGCTCGAAGCAGAAATTTCAAATCCGACTTTTCGTAATACACAGCAGTCCACCTGTCATAAAAAATCGAACATTAAGAAATATTTTTGTGAATCATTGCAAACATGGATTATTATTCTGAATGAACATAATTTCACAAAGCATGAATTCTGACACATTTCCTGTATTCATTCGTCACTAATATCTCTGGGTTCTTTGAAACAAACTCATTATCTATGTTTATATATGACTCCATAAGACACATCAAAATGATGAGAAGATAACCCTGCAGTTTATGTTCAAATAAAATAATCGAACTGCCTGCCATTGCTGTGTAGGCGGTGCATTTAGATCATGATATATGAATCAATATAGCTGCTGTTATTACAAATGTGATGGGTGTCCACACCTGGGGGATGCCAAAAAACAGCAAGGTACTGACTATTCATTTGTATGGATTTTTTCCCACAATTGACACACCTGCACAATTGTGGGACCTGATTCATTTAATTTCATTGGAATTTTTCAATACAATTTATGTTAAATGATAAACCCCCCAATCTTAACAAATGTGTTATTATCATAAAACGTAATAAGTGACACATACTTAGTCTAATAGTTGAATGCGGCAAGCCTGAACCTGAGGTCACCCGGCTGGCCCAAGGCGGCAAGGCTTGGCCGAAGCTAAGGCCTAAGCGATCATATTTCGCTTGTCATAATAATACGATCATTACGCAGTCCGGACCTCAGGATAATAATATTTAAGCAATAACAATAATAGACAACTTAATATTTACCTTCATCAATATGATCCGCGCGTTGCCGAGTTGCAGCCATTTCATGACAGCAAACAAACTTGTCACTGCATCAACACATTGCCATTGGTTCGGCACCGCCACCAGTTGACACCGTTTCTGCTAGTTTTTTTTTGTACGTTCAGCTTCCCGTGTGTCTTTCTTTTCGTGGTCACTCGCCTCTGGGGTATCTTCCAATACGTGCCTTTGTCTTTGGGGTGGAATCTATATCCAGATACTTCTGCATCCGTTAAATGATCCGATTTAGATAATCCATAAAAAACAAGCCATTTTTAGTTTTCTCTGCGCACAGCGCCTCAAGACGGATTTATAAATAACTAATCTGTGGAGAAGCCTCAGCGTACTGACGTCATTCTTCGTCGACAATGGCGTAGCTCATAGTATTTCGATGGCTGGGTGTTCAAAAATATTTTTCAGGTAAACGGCTGGCGTTAAAAAATTGAGCATATGTGGAAATTGTTACTTTATATTAACTCTATTAGGTGTACGCCACGAAACCGTTGCCTTTTTTGCCCTTTAAAGGCATACACACTCCAGCCTGATCGCCGTTAGATTACAGGCATTTTAAACTTTGTTTCGTAGTTTATTCAGCATGCAATGGCACCATCTAAACTGAAGACACAAAGTGACGTCCTCAAAGCGACGGAGGCTGCCGTGGAGTTCGGCCTCGTGTCGTTGTTCTCAGACACCTACGCCAAATGCTTCCGGCTCGACTGGGCGGGGCCGGACGGTAAACAGATGTTGACCAACATGTACCTCGTCGCCAGCAGTGTGTGGAATGCCACGGATAGGTCTGTCGTCGCGTGCGAGAAGGTCATTCACACGGGTCTCTCCCGAGATGTACTTGACTACTTAAGCGACGATAAAGTAAGTTCGGACACTCTAACCACCAAAGGAATCCGGACATGCGTTCTTCCATTGATTAGCATACTTCATAATGTAGCTCAGGTAAGTAGCAATGTTAATATCGGACACTTCATAAACACTTACACACATGCAGTTCATATATTAATGTAGCAAAGAGAATGAAAATATGGTTAATATGATTATCAAGTACGCATAGGATAATGAAAGAATGACAACTCGACACACGCAGTTCATTTAATAGACAAACAAATTGAATAAAAACAAATTTGTTTTTAGAGTTAGGAAAAGGACTACAAATAAGTTTATTTAAATGCTATTAAGTTTGTAAAGAAAATGGAAATTTAACGTTTCACTAATTCTCTTTTGCGTTGGTAAATATGAGGTTGTTTTAAATAAAAGACAGGCTACCCACCAGCAAATATGATAACACGATTATGAATCGATTGTTTATTGCCTGTGTGTCATTGATAGAAATGCACCGCCGCGCGCAAGGCATACCAGGATGCTTCAGCCGTCGACATTCTGACGAAGTTCCGGTGTATTGAGGATGCTGAGATAAAATGTCTCGTTGCTTTCACGCTTGGTTACGTCATGTCGGACAAAGAAAGTGAGGACGTGTACGAAGACTACGACACCATAAACTTTGTCATAGACAAGTTGCGCCATGTAAGGTCAAGATCCAGTTGGATATTTTGAGTTCATAAGTGTCTACGTAACTACTGCAAAATAATGCGTTTTGTTTTTTATATGTGAAGAAATCATATAATTGGTAATGTTTAGTAGATATTACAACTTTGTTGGCTTAATAATAAGTACCTTCATTTTAGGGAACGCGTATGTTCTGCTGACCAGTACTGACGACGTTAGGGCCATTCTCCAAAAACATCTGATACTTTGTGTTGTAAATGCAGTTTTTTCTTATATTTTTCAGTTTGCATTGCACTCGATAGCTCCAACATGTATAGTTTGAAAATGTAATTGTCCAAATATTTCCATTTATATCTGAAAATTCCTCAGTAGGTAGTTATATGGTTACAACATTTAATTATCCCGTGTTACGCCCGGTACCAAGGTTCCATGTTCGTTTCAGTGCTATAAATAAATAGACATAAATGTTGTATTTGAAAAGTATTGCTTTTGTTCGCTCGGGGTGTTATTCTTCCCCATGGAATTTATAAGTGTTTCTATAAATGCATACCCCTCAAAATGTGCATTTACCCATGGAATAATATTCCATACGGCTCGATGTTGTACTTGTCATGACGTGTCAAAACTTATAAATTGCAAACAAATATTCCTTTTTTACAACGCTTTTCATATATATTTCTTTCATACATCATATATTCCAGCTATAATAATTTTTATACCCTGCTGATGCTTATACTGGCAGAGACCTGAGCTTGTTTGCTACAATAAATAAACAAGAGTTATTGTTGTTGATAAAGGTCATTTAATAAATGTACTAAAAACTCCTCAAGACAGTATAGATACATTTAGAAAATGACAATATTAGCAAAGGTGGGGTGTTAACAATGTTTCCCCCACCCAACAGACAATTTTATGCAAGTAAAGAACAAGAAATACATGTAAAGCTAGCGTTGGCCGTAGCCAACACATTAGTACATAATACAGAGTAGATGTAGACTAAGCCGATGAATCAAAGCGAAGTGCAAGATATTTATTCTAATAGCGTAAAACAATAGTCCGGCGCAGTACATTGACAACCGAAACATTAAGAATGTGTACTTAAAAAGGACGGATCGGTGGTAGCCATGGGGGAGGATGGAGGGGTCGAAAATCCGATCTTCCTTTGTGCTGCAAATTATTGCGCCTTGCGTACTCAAAATCTCAGCACAAAGGAATCGAGCCTCGTTCTGAGTGCGGAGAGTTCACGGGCTACGACACGTTTGCGGAATACGCACCGTTCACGGACTAAGTATCCGCCTCACATTGTATAAATATTATTTTTGACATGTGTAAAAATATTCATTTATACCCTGCTGATGCTTATACTGGCAGAGACCTGAGCTTGTTTGCTACAATAAATAAACAAGAGTTATTGTTGTTGATAAAGGTCATTTAATAAATGTACTCAAAACTCCTCAAGACAGTATAGATACATTTAGAAAATGACAATATTAGCAAAGGTGGGGTGTTAACAATGTTTTCCCCACCCGGCCTCTTGTAACAGAGGCCCCACTCCCCACCCCAGGGCTCTGCCAGTGAAAATAAATGTAAAAACGAATATAACCAGGTTGCCAGTCATGCTGAAACAACACATTATTAAACACTTAGTGGAAACAAACAACGGAGTGCTATAAAATTAGGGTTAACGCAATTGTCAGTCATACTGCAACAACTTATTAATGTTTTGTCCATAGGTGAAACAGGTGTCAGTCATACTGCAACTGGGAAAGATTCTTATATAGTATGGACAGGTGCGAACGACAGCACTAAGTGTAAAAGAACATAAGTATGGGTCAGGGTGGGATTAGTCATGCTCCATATTGCCCTGAGGACTAAAGTGAATGCCAGTCATGCTGAAGCATCAACTACGTTGGTACGGAATAAAGCGGCAAGGAAACCGAATTACCCATTAACGGGAAGAAACGAACCCAATCAAGTAGGTGCAGACGGGCCCTTTTTTTGATGGGTGGCAGTCATGCTGAACCACCCATGTGTAATTTGGGGATGTTTACCGCTGGGACATTCGGAGAACGGGAATGCGAACATAACGCTTGAAGGCGGAAGATTTCCACCTGCCCATGGTTTGAATTTGGGTTTCGCTCAAACCAGAATCTGCTGCCGCAGTGCAGCACCGATGCAAAGCTGTGACCCTTGTATTTGTCCGGGTCCAGCCCTGCATATTTTAACGTTTTAGTTAAGTGGTTGCAGAAAAAGTTGCGCGAAACTGGGGTGGCATTAGCAAATGCATATAGTGGACCCTGAACTGTACCACGAACCGTAAGGAAGCGCGAAAGAGCCAGTACTGGGCAGTATTTGTCATGTGTACGTGAGATAGACAAAGTGACTGGACGGCCCGATGTATTGTGCTTGAAGTGACACATCACGAGTGTCAAAGAAGAATTTGAAATGGTGACATCTGACACCTGTATGACAGATGCATGGCGAGCTTTAGAATGAACTGTGATTTCACCTATACGTAAGAAAGCATGAAAGGACAACAGAAACATGCTTTGGAGCATGTAGCAGACATAGTTAGATGAAACAATAAAGGGAGTGGCAGGACTGTAGGGGTAATGGGTAAACGGGTGTCAGGCTTGGCGGCCAGTTTCTGGGCTCCAGCTAATAGTTTCTTTATCACGAAATGCTGGGTCGGGTCAGCCATATCGGCCAGTTTGTGCACATAGGATAAAGCTGACATATATGTCAGTAGTGTAGCAGGAGCGTAATTCTGCGAGAACAGGTGCGCTACAAATGCAGCTAAAGCACCTATGGAGGCTGGGAAAACAGAGGAAGCAGGAAAATGGGTCGTGCTAAAGGCAGTAAAGGAAGTGACAGCATGCTTATAAGCATGCCGTGTGCCCTCTGTCAGAGCTGCATTGAGCAGACGCAACATCACTGGCGCCAAGGTAGAAGTTCCGGTGGGATTGGGTCTGGACGCGAGTGAAGCCAGGGGGCCGCGTGGCACGCTGCGAACTCCCGGGTAAATGTTGGAGTCCACGAGGGAGCTGAGCGCACCGGTCACAGCAAGGTCAAGGGGTGCGGCGACAGGCATTTCGGGGGCAGGCAACACGGGGGCAGGCAAAGAGGGCGGGGGAAGGGCGGCGTCGCGATCCTCGCGCAACTGCTTCAATACTTCCCTTGTCACGATGGCGACCATCGAACGTCGAACAGGGGGCGCAGGCAAATCCGGCTCAGTCAGACGAGTCAGGGCTGCGCGGCGTGCGGATGGAGGCCGCACAGCAGGCGCGACTCGTTTTGCGGGACGTCCAGCAGGCATGCTGCAAAATTAGACCAGGGGAGGAACGGAATCGAGTACTCACAGCGACCACATTACGTGCATAGCATAGTAGGAACAACCAATGCGAACTAACCTGGCAAAACTATGGGCTGGAATACCCATCCACCACCCAATCATCATTTCCCCAGTAGGGGGCGATTAACCATCGCACACATAACCTGGTAAACTATAGGCTGGATTACCCATCCATCACCCAATCATCATTCCACCAGTAGGGGGCGATTAACCATCGCACACATAGACTGGTGAAACTATAGGCTGGATTACCCATCCATCACCCAATCATCATACCACCAGTAGGGGGCGATTAACCATAGCACACATCACCTGGTGAAACTATAGGCTGGATTACCCATCCATCACCCAATCATCATTCCACCAGTAGGGGGCGATTAACCATCGCACACATAGACTGGTGAAACTATAGGCTGGATTACCCATCCATCACCCAATCATCATTCCACCAGTAGGGGGCGATTAACCATCGCACACATAAACTGGTGAAACTAGAGGTTGGATTAACAATCCAGCACCGAAGCATCATTTCACCAGTAGGGGACGATTAACCATCGCATAAAACCCTGGTGAAACTATGGGCGCGATTAACCCTCCACCCAGTCATCATTTCAGCAGTAGGGTGCGATTATGCATCGCACGAACATGGTGAAACTATGGGCCAATTAGTTAACCATCACAGCCCAGTCATTGTTTCATCATTAGGGGTGATTAACTGGCACACAACTAAACCCGGCGAAACTATGGGCTGGAAGAGCCATGTGGCAGCGTCGTTGTGCCAGTAGAGGGCGAGTAAACAACACACAGATCACGGAAAAATAACAGTGGTTTAAGATGACAACACATGAATGTATGTAAACGGGTAGTGGTGTAATGTGATCACGCAATCTGTCATAACCGACATATGCAACGCAATGAAACGTGACCAGGATGGAGCCAATGAATGGCAGCGCGAGTTAATCATGCAAATCAGTGCTCACAAGTACAACCAATACATTGAAAAAGAACAATTTAAATGTTGTGAAAGAGGCTGAGGGATCATAAATTTAGATTGTGATGCCACATTTGAATTGAACGAGCCACTAAAGAAGTTAGCAGTAAGTCAGACCATGCTGAACCTTAGAACGCTAAGAAAATAAACAGAGACTCAAGTGAAACAATTGTTTATTTGTATAAACGATAAGTTGTGGAAAGGTAAATTTAACGTTGTGGAAATTTGAATTGTGGAAAATTAGGGACTACTCTGATAGCAGAGTTTACGAGGCTACTAACAGCGTGATTACCACTGTTTAGCAACAAACTGAGCAGCCCCCCCAATAGAGCGGACATATTTCCGCATCCCGACAGCATTAAGGTTGACGCCGAATCGACCAAAATTATGGCTCCCAGTCAGCGTGCATCCCCCGGTGTCTCCAGTATTGAATGTGGGTGAGGTCCCTGGTTAAACCCTCCAACGTGCGATTCACGACGAACCGGGCTTCGTTAAAGTCGGCCCGCACAGGAAACCGACGCCGCCCGGTAGGACGGATAGCGACACGTGGAAGGAGTTGGCAGAGGACTACCTCGGACACCGTGGGTAGCGCAAAAACTGACTGACCGAAAGAAACAATACGGGAGGCGAGAAGAGCCGGGTCAACACCGGGACATGACAATTCGTTAGTGCCGATGTCCACGATTACCGCTTGGGGACCTAGCTCTCGGACGAGCGGAAGCTCGGCTACTAAGCTAGGTACATCAACAAAATTGTCATAGAATCATTTAAACACTTTCGTGTGATAGTGTATGCTATGTAGTTTACAACACTTTTTGATTTTGTTTCAAGCTTTATAATTAACAAGGTTATTCGACATTTTAGAGTCAGAAAAACAGGCCATTGTGTCCACAGTTTTCATATCCATTTTCTGTGAACTGAAATTTGTGCTGCCGCCAAGTGGCAGACAATGAAACCAAAATATATGACATATCTTTTTTGTTGACCGTGACGTAATTGTATTGGCCAGAATGCTGTTCGAATAAGGTATTTATGTAACATCAAATATTAATAACCAAGTATTGACCCCCATATCACGTGACCTTGATATGACTTTGGCGTCACCTAGATAACTGAGTAATGCTGGCAGGTGATCTATATTGAGAGATGACCTAATTATATTAAGTGCAATTCATGAACTGAATAGTTTGTAATTCCACATACATGTTGTTGAAATGGATTTATGTTCATATAGTCAAAATAATGGCATATCGATCAGAGTGTGAACCATCAGTGACATTTCTTTTTAAAGTTGACCTTGACGCAATTGTATTTGTCAGAATATTGTTATTGTGAATAATTTCAGTGCTAAAATTAATCATAACTAATCTATGAATGTGGGCAATTACTTTATATACGGTATCACAGTACAAAGTAAACCCAATAATACTGCGATCAACTTTGTTTTGTAGAATGTCTCGCATTGTAATGTGAAATAATATTATATATTGTTCACTGTATGCAGCCGACATGTATACATGGGAAACGAGTGAAATAAAAGTACAACAACCCATCAGCTTCATTGCATGTAATGAGAACGGACTGTAAAAATGTAATGCATTGCTGACTCAATGTTTATAATATTTAAGTTCAGTAGCAATCAGTGCCAAGTGAAGTGTATCGATGTTCATAAGCCACATCAGGTACCAAGTACACCACCAGGTTTCAATGTGTATCATTGTTCAAAGCACGGATATATCCACATGCCAATGTTCACAAGACACTACAGACTCATTGCATATATTGCCAGTCCAGTGTCATAAATCGAAGCGCATTGTATGCCAATGTTCACGGGGCACTACGCACTACACACTACGTCACTACAGCAATGGCGGGCCCCGACCGGCCTCAGATTTTGGACCAGATTCATGAGACAAATCTACCATGGGGCCCCTAGCGGAATGTAATGTACCTAACTAAGCCGTCTAATTTAAGGCCGCCGATGCCATGAAAAAAAACCCGGTGGAATACTGGGCGGATACACCCAGATCAGCACAAATGGCTAAAGGCGGGTCGGTAAGACGCATTAACGTCTCCTGCAAGCGGCGAACAAAACTATGGCCAATGACTAATAAATCGGGAGAGCAATCCATCCTGGGATGAGCGAAATTTCGAAACAAAATGGCGGCGAACAAAGGAATTAAACGCAACCAACGCAAGTCACCGAAAGGGACAAATAATTACAAGAAATGCGTACGCAGCAAATTGTAAAGCACACTAGACAGTAGACATGAAGCATAATTAGAATGGATACAGTGTGCCGGTACTAACCTTGTAAATTCGGTCGAAAATCCGATCTTCCTTTGTGCTGCAAATTATTGCGCCTTGCGTACTCAAAATCTCAGCACAAAGGAATCGAGCCTCGTTCTGAGTGCGGAGAGTTCACGGGCTACGACACGTTTGCGGAGTACGCACCGTTCACGGACTAAGTATCCGCCTCACATTGTATAAATATTATTTTTGACATGTGTAAAAATATTCATAATTACAATGCGTTTGTAAGGGCGAGAATAAAGTCAGGAAAAGAGCGTAACAATAATCGTGATAGTTTGGTATTGAACTTAAAAAATAATCGTCGTACTTTGGTATCGGGCTTAGCAATCGTACGATAATTCAGTCAAACCAACTGTATATGTTTACAATGCAAGTAACTATTGCTCTGAGACAAATACTGCAACACGTCTTTCTAAAGGATAATCATGTTTTCCCGACGGTTCATTAATGGTTACGTGTACGTCTATACCCACCTCCACAACCGCGAGGACAAGAGCTAGAATTTGGTGACGCGCATAACAAATGTTTGTGAAATCCTCCTAATGTTACGGAACGGATTTTAATTAATTGACGACAAATCAGGCATCTAGTACAGATTACTGTTTACAAATCCCTTCATTTGGAAGAAGTTATGTTCATTGTCGTGCTCTCGGTTGTCAGTGCAGATGGCATTACCAGTTAAATGTCACTGTTTTTGTTTGTTTGTATTAACGATTGACAAACATTATAAAAAATAACTGTTATGTTAATTTTCATAAATCACTTGATTACATACAGTTTCCAGGAAGATATCAACAGTTAAAAATAATTCAGTTTGAATACTTGTACGTTGGTATGAAGGTTGGTATCGTGCTAACCAACGAAAATGTGTGTGTTCGGATATCACGATTTGGTATGTTCCGTTACTATTATTTTAGAGTCGTAGTAAAATGTTGAATTTCGGTTATTTTGTTAATTTACAGAGGCATTATCAGTAAACGAAAACAAATGAATGCGAATTGTTGCTGTTTTTGTGCTATACTAGTTAATATAGGAATGTATATACAAAATATATATATATATATATATATATATATATATATATATATATATATATATATATATATATATATATATTAGCATTCTCTTTACTATACAATAGGAAATGGACAATCTCTTAAATAACTCCAATATGTATAATTCACCTGTGACATCATAAATAACGAATTTACACTGCGTGGAGAATCAAAATCAACGTGTCATACTTTGTCTGGAGAACGGCACGGCCCATTACTCTTATGTTCAAATAAAGAAAGAAATTCGCGATTTGTCATTGCAGTGCGTGAAGAAACAGAGTAGAGCCACTGGATTTCGTACAGATGAACTCCTCCAGGCAAAGTTGATTCTCTTTTTCACACACTGATGTTAGGTTAATAATTGCACACAAACACAATCAAACAAACACATAAAAAACAACACACACGAACACGTACACGTGCGCACGCGTCCATCACTTTCAAAACAGTTCATGCATATTAATAATGTAGATGTTTTGTTCCTATTATACATTTCGTTAGCGGTCGACATCTTCAAAAGGTGAACACTACCCGGCCCACTTTCATGGAGCGTACATGATGACGTCGTGGCGGGCGATGACATTTCGATAGCCTAAAATGTTACGCTGGTTTGGTTTCGCGAGTCTGCCGCAGTAATATGTTTTAAGGTATACACTGGATACATTCATCATAGCTTGACATTTGGTATACGAACAACAAAGGTGGCAGTTAAAGAGAAAAGGGTGTCCAGAGGCAGCACAAATACAGGGATTCCGCTCCGGCCGTAAGCTACATCGACTAGTCGCTGTTTAGCTACGACCAGTAGACCGCTTCAGGTTACGCCGCTTTGTGAAACTGGCCCCTGGAATGAATGGACTGTTTCCAGCCGTATACTTTCAAAATAAGTATTTTATAATACAAACTATTAACTGAATATGAAGACGTGCGAGCCTCGCTTTAATTGGTCGGCGGTCTTATGTGAATGTAGGGGCTGAACGATTTTGCGAGGAACGACTCAAACAAAGAGTTGATGGTGTATGCCGGGATATTGCCTCTCTACACGAAACTGCTGACGGTCGGCAACTCAACCGAACAACGACTTGTTTGTGGTGGTCTCTGTCGTCTTGCAGGGATGTGTCGAGAACTGATCACTCAAGAGTCGGAATGCATCGAGGGTAGACACGTTAATACTGCTTGTTTCCTATAAAGAGGATAGTTTGTACAAATGTTTTCATTGTATTGTTGACTGGTGTTGCATAGTTTGCACGGAAACTGCAACGGAGTTTCTATTGTAAACTCGGTCAAAATAGTTGAACACAAACACCCTCGCAATGTTTGTATTGTTTCAATGTTGAACGCATATGATTGGATAATACTTATTTCACATTCATCACATTTGATTTACATGTTTGCATAATGGACGACTGATGCCTAGCTACCTCACATGCCCCAGAAAAATGTTGTATATTGATTTATACACGCGAGTACTTTTATATAATAACACATTGAACTCGTTTCGGAACATTTTCATGAACACCTTCACTTAGTAACGTTTTAAATATGAGTGATTTAATCACACGAAACATAATTTACTTCCGTATCACTAACGAATGCAACTGAGCAGTTTTATTCATTACCAAGCATATGCTGCAACACATGCACTGTGTATTATTATGGAATACTAACCCGTAGTGTTAACCACTTTGCAGTAACAGAAAATAGTCCCATCGTCCTTACTTTGCAGCCCTTCTACAGCTGAAAGTAAACCCGAAAGTAAGAATGGCAGCCACAGCCGCCCTGCAGAAACTGAATGTCACAGAAGACGAACCGGACGGTAGGAGAGCTTTTGTTCTATTCACATCCTGTATAAATCGGTATTGCATTGTAACCCTAATGCTACGATAGAGGTTTCCACCGTCTTACATATTCTGCAGATGCAATCGTTGGCAAAAGTGTGATTCGCGTTGCTTTTTATGGTGTGGTTACAATTATAGTTTCGCGGTGTGTTCAGTGTCTCGGTGTTTGCATTGATAGGCACCGTGACATGAAGAAGCAAGTGTCGTTAGCTAACCGTGCTTGCTCTTTCCACCTACGCAACAGTAATCAGATTAGGCGCTTACTTCCCTAACCGATAAAGGAACACGTTATCACATCACGGCTTGACTACTGTAACGCACTCTTATACGACACCGTCTGCAGTTAACATCGCCCGTCTACAGCGAATACACAACACGGCTGCCAGGTTGATTATGCGTAGCCCGCAGAGCATCAGTGCCACATCCTTGTTACGCGGACTCCACTGGCTGCCCATTGTGCACAGAGTGGAGTTCAAGCTGCTTGTAATCACTTACAAACCGTGCACAACGACGCGCCAGTGTATTTGTGTTAACTCGTGTGCTCGTATCAATTGACAAGGGCACTGCGCTCCGCGAGTAATAAATAACATACTACAAGTAAAGCATAGCCGTATCTAAGCTGGAGACGGTGTCGCTCTTACATTTTTCCGGTCGTTAAAAACGTTCCGGTTGACGTTTCTGCGCATGCGCGATATATGTAAAATCATCACTGCGCAGCGAAAAGACAAAGCATTTATGCTATAAATACTACGGGTTGTTCGTTAGGATGTATATAACCTGTCAGCAATGTTACTTGTCGCAAATTAATACGAGGCAAACAAATTTTGAGGCATATTTTGAGAGCAAGCGTAAATCACGTGACTGTAGTGCGCCATAATCCGTGACATTGATTTATGAAAAACGTAATATGTTATTGCATTGAACGACATTTTAAGAAACTCTTCACAGTAATCATCACATGAGGTTTAACGAACAGCTCGTGGCATTTATGCCGAAAATGCTTTGTTGTTTCGCTAGATATTGATGATTTTACATTTGTTGCGCATGCGCAGAAACGTGAACCGGAACGTTTTTAACGACCGGAAAAATGTAAGCGCGACAACGGATCGTTCGCTGTCGCCATTGCATCCCTACGGAACAATTTACCAGCGGTTATTAAGACTTGTGGTACTCTAGCCAGTTTCAAACGTTTACTGAAGATACAATTCTTTTGCATTGAACAATAATGTTTTACTAAAATAATAATGTTTTGCTAGTATCAATATATAATATTTTTATCTATTAGTAGTATTGTAATTATTGTTATTTGTTTTTACAAATTTCTAAATTATTTATTACTATTAACTATACAAAATATTCATTTACAAGCATTATTGTCATGTAAATATTTGCTAGATTGATTAATATGTATTTTGTATGACTAACATACTTTTTATGTAATTTATTTTTCGGAAATGCTATGCTATTAAAGCTACATTCATTCCAGTTGTGTATATACCTATACATTAATGTTTTTTAATTAATTTAAGAATATTAGTATTCTTCTTATTGTATACAAATATCCTTTTTATGT
>JAODUO010001310.1:37500-67500 GCA_025642075.2 Ridgeia piscesae | reverse complement strand
GGTCCGGGTGCAAAATCATGGATTATTTATACAAGTTTACCACTTTGCGCATATTAAATATACACTAATGCAAAGATATTTAGACCCCGGGGCATTTCTGAATCAGTTTTGCAGGCTGTTTAAATAAATGTTTTAATGGCCACCAAAACTAACAATCCTCGTATCTGGGGACCAGCGTCACACACAACTGTCATCTTGGGCTCAATATATGGGTACTTTGCGCCATTTCAACTTATTTACTAATGGCCTTGTGTGGCAGTCACATTCGCCATTGTTAAAGATGGCGGCTGTTGACATTGGATCCCCATAGCTGATGAACTACGTCACATAGAGCCGTGGTGTTCGTAACTCGAACTGGAGCAATGTAGCTTGATAAAACTAGCCCAAGGTTGTAACACAGCAGCATAGGATTCGAACATGGGTCCTCTTAGTCCAGAGTCTGGAGCTCTACCCCTGAACCAATGCACTTTACCACTATTTTGCATGTCTATTTTAATGTAACTCCGTGTGTGTATATATATATATATATATATATATATATATATATATATATATATATATATATATATGACGAGAATGGTAAGCGTGTTGTATTAGCATATATTTAAACCTCAACCAGGATATAATATCCGGAGATAATTTGTTAAGCAAAAAGCAGTGAAAACAATTCGCTGCTCGGGTCTTGCTGCATCCACCTAAACTGAAACCATTGAAACCTGCGACAGAAACTTTGCAGAGAACCAAACAGCCTTTGAAAGTGTCGGCGGTCTTTCCAAATTCATAAACCATAAACCTTTCTTGGTTAGATATTGGAACTGGCATCGCGGCTAGCTTGAGTCTCAACAAGCAAGTGTTAAGCAGAGCGAAAAGGAGACAAACAGAAGTGGAAACGTAGAGGAATGTCAGAAGCAACAAAGGAGACAGCCAAAAAGAAAACTTTCAAATATAAATATTTGTTTCTGTGGGTGTGACGAAGTTGAAACAGTTTTTAAAAGGCTTCGCGAAGCAATGACGACATAAATTGATGAGAAAGTTAAGCAGTGCGTTGTGGAACTAATGAAAGAGAAAATAGTAACACAAGCAGGAAATGGAGACTGTTGCAAACGAGGTTAGATATCATTAAACGGCACAGAAAATTGTACAACCGCGCACGAAAGGCTACTTATTCATCAAATAGGAAAACTGGTTGGATATCATCCAAAGACGGGCATTTGCCGAACTAATATCGTTCATCTATTAACACATTTCAGAATGTGAAGAATCACGTCTAGCTACAGTTTTTACATTGGCCATGCTTGTTAACGTACACAATAATTGGCTGAAGCAACTAGTTGACGTGATCGGCATTGTTCATTCTACAAAGCTACAATAGCGAATGATGTGTAAATTACCAGAGCTGTGTACCTCGATAAGCGGTCAAGAGGTTGTGCTTGTCATGAACAGTGATGTTGGAAACGCATTCAGGCAATAGTCAGACAGACGTGTTGAAGGTGAAGCTTTCGTCCTCGATCGTGCTGCAAATATTGTCAGGAAACAAACCGTAGAACGAAACTGCATATTCGATGGTTCTTTTGATCAACACTGTCAAGTGGATTCGGTACTTGGCATGCTGTTCATCTTGGTAAATACGGTGCTCTATGGGCCAAACATTAACACAATCTCACGTGTCTGTATCGTCCCCCCAGAGATCGGTCACAACTGGACAGCCTCTCGTGTATAACTGTAAATTGGCTGCCAACGGCTTCTAGGGCAAATACAGAGATTTCTCATGTTGTAAATATTGTTTTGTTTGGATACCTTCTATCAATATGTCATATCTTGTGTTTGTATAAATGAAATGACTCTAAATAATGCAGGTATCCGCCGTACTAGAGTGCAGTGATCCGTTACAAAATATGTGGTGCCCCGGGTATAGGAATACCGTTAAAATCAAATCCTGTATATCAAGTTATAATTCAATGATTAAGGCGCGCAAATAAAGTAAAACATAAGACAATCATTTACAACTGTAATGTGTGTATGCGGGTGGATTATAAAAGTCAAAAACATACATCGACTGCAGTTGTCAATCTCCACAGGGATTGAACAAACTCGCGGTGAACGACTGGAACAAAGAGGCCATAGTGCTCATGGGCGCCCTGCCGATCTACACAGACCTGTTGACAACGGGCAACCCAAGAGAACAGGGTCTCGTGTGTCAAGGACTCTCTCGTCTAACATCACCGTGCGGATATGTAATCAAAAAAGAGCCCGGATGTGTAAACGGTATGTACATATTGTGTAATGGGAATATATTGTCAATTGTCAGTATTTGACTGTTTGGGCATTTTTAGAAGACATATCTTATGTCAGCTTATACCAACTTAATTCCCAAGAGTACATAATCATTTGTTAACAATCACATACCACATATGTGCTGTGTTGTTTATGCGTTTTCTGCATAGAAAATAATCTTGTCTATTTCTGTCAGCAACGTAGTGGTGTAGCTTTCCTGCACAGAACAATTATCAAAACAGACGCCGGAAGAATTTGTTAATGTTACTCAGTCAGTTGTTCATAGGCGAGTACACAAATATAAGGGGGTGAGTATGCATGCTTGTGTGTGTGCTTGCGCACGGTTATGTTCGTGGTATGTGTGCGTGCATCAGTAGATGTGCTCGTACGTGCGTCACTGCGACTTTGCATGCAAGGGAGAGAGTTTGTGTGGATGTATGTATGTGTATGTGTGTGAGATGATGTGTGTAAGTGTGTGTGTTTATAAGTGTGTGTGTGTGTGTGTGTGTGTGTGTGTGTGTGTGTGTGTGTGTGTGTGTGTGTGTGTGTGTGTGTGTGTGTGTGTGTGTGTGTGTGTGTGTGTGTGTGTGTGTGTGTGTCTGTTTGTGTGTCTGAGCGTGTCCGTATGTATGTGTATACGTGTGTATGTGTTTATGTGTGGTTTATGTGTATATGTACGTTTGTATATGTGTGTGAGTGTGTATGTATGTACATGAGTACGTGTGTATGAGTGTATATATGTATATGTGTGTATACATATTCATGTGGGTGTAAATGTGTGTAAGTGTATGTATGCATGTATATATGTATGTGTTTGTTGGTGCATGTGTATGTGTGTACGAATATGTGTGTGTAACTGTGTATGTGTGCATGTGTGAGTGTGATCCTGTGTTTTTACAATATGACAATATATGTTAACTGGTCAACGGAGACATTTTACAGTCTGCTAATACCATCCTGTTCGTTTCATTCCTTCCCTTCTTTACTCGGGGTAACAATTGTTCTCTCTACACATCTATGTTCAGACGCCACATCCAGTTAATGATACTCTATGATTATCATACATATCGTATGCGTTATAACTTTACCATGGCTGTGGTAATAATTGTTCCGATTAGTAACCTCTACAACGGCCTGGGAACATCCTCAACCACTGATGACGCTAAACCTGCCGTCAGAGAATACAATTGTGTTTGCTTTGTTTTTGTCGCTTGCTTGTACAAATTCTAATGATCGTGTATGGTGTTGACAGCGTTGCAGACTCTGGCCACGAAAGGCGACCCGGCTGTGAAAAGGGAGGCAAATCACGTGCTCCGGTTGATAGTCACGTGCACCCAATAGGACTGTCACAAGCAACCACCTCGACACACAAGTGTTTGTCGCAAGACTACATAGTTGAGCGAAGAGTTGACCTGATGCGGACATATGTATTATTCACGCATATGTATTAATACGGTAACTGTGGAACGCAGTAAGTGCATCGCTCCCGTGGGGCCGATGTCTACTTGCTACTTCTAGGTTCACTTGCTCGTTAGAAAAACATTCCCACGATGGTACCACTGTAATGGTACTCGGCTTGTCAAGTTACCAGCTGTGCACGGGTTTTCAGCAGATAAAACTGACACGTGTTATCAGCTAACAGCAGTGCCACGAGTTATCAGCTACGAACAGTGCCACGTTTTATTAGCTGTCAGCAGTGCCACGTGTTAACAGCTAATAACAGTGTCACATGTCATCAGCTACTAGCAGTGCCACGAGTTATCAACTACAAGCAGTGCCACGTGCCGTCAGCTACCAGCAGTGTCATGTGTAGCAGCTACTAACAGTGTCACGTGCCGTCAGCTACTAGCAGTGTCATGTGTTATCATCTACCATTAAATATTGCTATTCCATATATGAATAGATATTAACTAAATATTAATGGTGAGCAACTAAAAAGACATTGGCTTATCGAGACGACAATTAGTCATGTTATGTATGCGTATCCAACTATCGCAAGAGTATGTTTGCTTAAGTTTAATATACACCCAGTCTGCCAGCATTTAAACAATCCGTAGATCAGTTGCAACGATTACTAACTGATTTTGACGTGTCTACGTTGCGCCGTCATACGTATTTCCTCTCGGGTAGTTGCAACAACAAATCACGAGTGAGCGATCAATGAGAAGTCACACTTGGCAATAGTACACCAGCATGTTGGGTTAGTTACAACATTATATGTATATCTCTACCACGCCGCGTTCGAACTGTTCTAGCCCGGCGCAAAAACCGAAATATTCAGACCCATATTTGTGTAACACGTCTACCAAAACGATCACCACGTCGCCTTCCCACCAGGGGCCGGTATCATGGGGCCTGCTTACGACGTCGTAGCGGACGATAACTCGTCGAAATCCTAAAACGTCGTAAAGTTACGCTAGTTGCGTTTCACGAGTCTGCACCATAGTTGCACTTAGCTTGCGGCATGTATTTAGTAGGCGTAACGTTACGTTTGTTGAAATATTTACGTGATGCTCCCTAAGTTCATTGATGCTCCCATCACTCTCAACTTATAATTTTCAATGTTTACACTGGACATCCTTTACATTCATCATAGCTTGTCATTTGCTATACGAACGGCAAAGGCGGCAGCTAAAGTGACAAGGGTATCTACAGACACCACAAATACAGGGATTCCCCACCGCGACCTTATTAGGTCAATTCTACGTCGATTTGTATACGCGAATGATAAATTAATCTAATGAAACTTGCTGTAAGCTACACAGAATAGTAGCTGTTAGCTGCGACCAAATAGACCGCATAATTGCTCGTAAAGTTACGCGTCTTGATGAAATCGATTCCAGATTCTTGCCAATCCACTCACAGTCACACGGGATTCAATACTACAACAACCATACACAAAGACGATGAACGTTCATGTTTTGTATTGTTTATTTCAGTTTTTCCTTGCTAAATGTTCCAGTATTTTCTTTTATTAAATATTACATGATTATATGTGTAAGTAGTGTTGTCGTACTTTCATTTTATTGCACTTTATTTTTAGATGCATTGTGACCTTACTTAAGCAACAATAAGGGTATACGTAATAAATGTTACACGTCTTTATTCTCGTCATGGTGCAAAATGCTCGCCACTTCCGCTTCTTGCAAGATGTCTTCATTTAAACGACGTTTCCTCAGACTCGAATCAGTCTCATCTTCGTTTTTGCGTCGCGTCGCGTCGCGTCGCGTCGCGTCGCGTCGCGTCGCGTCGCGTCGCGTCGCGTCGCGTCGCGTCGCGTCGCGTCGCGTCGCGTCGCGTCGCGTCGCGTCGCGTCGCGTCGCGTCGCGTCGCGTCGCGTCGCGTCGCGTCGCGTCGCGTCGCGTCGCGTCGTCGCGTCGCGTCGCGTCGCGTCGCGTCGCGTCGCGTCGCGTCGCGTCGCGTCGCGTCGCGTCGCGTCGCGTCGCGTCGCGTCGCGTCGCGTCGCGTCGCGTCGCGTCGCGTCGCGTCGCGTCGCGTTGCCCAGTTGTTTATGGATACCCGTTGGTTACAACCGGATTACGTAAGTGGTGCCATCTGACAATCATTAGTGTGGAACCACATGAACTATATATTCGGTTGCAGACAGCGTCTCGCGTCTGGCTTCTCGTTTTGACTTTCTCATAGTCATCATCCCACGATGTCGCAATGGGGAGTATTTGACTAAACTACCAAAGCAAAGGTGGTTGTACATATTGCAAAGGGAAATCTAGCGCAAAGCTGAGGCCATAATCTTCATTGGCTTCGACATCGACATCGCGCAACACTGCTTTTCATTATGCATCCACTTCGTCCGACCCAGCCTGTCATTGTGTATCGAATTCGTACGACCCTCTCCGTCTTTTCGCATCGACTTGGTCCAACCCTGTCCGTTCTTGCCCATCGACTTCGTCCGACCCTAATCGTTCTTGCCCATCGACTTCGTCCGACCCTATCCGTCTTTTCGCATCGACTTAGTCCAACCCTGTCCGTTCTTGCCCATCGACTTCGTCCGACCCTAATCGTTCTTGCCCATCGACTTCGTCCGACCATATCCGTCTTTTCGCATCGACTTCGTTCGACCCTATCCGTTCTTACCCATCGACTTCGTCCGACCCTATCCGTCTTTCCGCATCGACTTCATCCGACCCTGTTCGTTCTTGCCCATCATCTTCGTCCGACCTGTCCGTCTTTGTGCATCGTCTTCGTCTGACCCTGTCCGTTTTTGCCCATCGACTTCGTCCGACCCTGTCCGTCTTTGTGCATCGTCTTCGTCTGACCCTGTCCGTTTTTGCCCATCGTCTTCGTCCGACCCTGTCCGTCTTTGTGCATCGTATTCGTCTGACCCTGTCCGTTTTTGCCCATCGACTTCGTCCGACCCTGTCCGTTTTTGCCCATCGTCTTCGTCCGACCCTGTCCGTCTTTGTGCATCGTATTCGTCTGACCCTGTCCGTTTTTGCCCATCGACTTCGTCCGACCCTGTCCGTCTTTGTGCATCGTCTTCGTCTGACCCTGTCCGTTTTTGCCCATCGTCTTCGTCCGACCCTGTCCGTCTTTGTGCATCGTCTTCGTCTGACCCTGTTCGTTCTTGCCCATCGTCTTCGTCCGACCCTGTCCGTCTTTGTGCATCGTCTTCGTCTGACCCTGTCCGTCTTTGCCCATCGTCTTCGTCCGACCCTGTCCGTCTTTGTGCATCGTCTTCGTCTGACCCTGTCCGTCTTTGCCCATCGTCTTCGTCCGACCCTGTCCGTCTTTGTACATCGACTTCGTCCGACCCTGTCCGTCTTTGTGCATCGACTTCGTCCGACCCTGTCCGTCTTTGTGCATCGACTTCGTCCGACCCTGTCCGTTTTTGCCCATCGACTTCGTCCGACCCTGTCCGTCTTTGCCCATCGACTTCGTCCGACCGTGTCCGTCTTTGCCCATCGTCTTCGTCTGACCCTGTCCGTTTTTGCCCATCGACTTCGTCCGACCCTGTCCGTCTTTGTGCATCGTCTTCGTCTGACCCTGTCCGTTTTTGCCCATCGTCTTCGTCCGACCCTGTCCGTCTTTGTGCATCGTCTTCGTCTGACCCTGTCCGTCTTTGCCCATCGTCTTCGTCCGACCCTGTCTGTCTTTGTGCATCGTCTTCGTCTGACCCTGTCCGTTTTTGCCCATCGTCTTCGTCCGACCCTGTCCGTCTTTGTGCATTGTCTTCGTCTGACCCTGTCCGTTTTTGCCCATCGTCTTCGTCCGACCCTGTCCGTCTTTGTGCATCGTCTTCGTCCGACCCTGTCCGTCTTTGTGCATTGTCTTCGTCTGACCCTGTCCGTTTTTGCCCATCGACTTCGTCCGACCCTGTCCGTCTTTGTGCATCGACTTCGTCTGACCCTGTCCGTCTTTGTGCATCGACTTCGTCTGACCCTGTCCGTCTTTGTGCATCGACTTCGTCCGACCCTGTCCGTCTTTGTGCATTGTCTTCGTCTGACCCTGTCCGTTTTTGCCCATCGTCTTCGTCCGACCCTGTCCGTCTTTGTGCATCGACTTCGTCTGACCCTGTCCGTCTTTGTGCATCGACTTCGTCCGACCCTGTCCGTCTTTGTGCATCGACTTCGTCCGACCCTGTCTGTCTTTGTGCATCGACTTCGTCCGACCCTGTCCGTCTTTGTGCATCGACTTCGTCCGACCCTGTCCGTTTTTGTGCATCGACTTCGTCCGACCCTGTCCGTTTTTGTGCATCGTCTTCGTCCGACCCTGTCCGTTTTTGCCCATCGACTTCGTCCGACCCTGTCCGTCTTTGCCCATCGACTTCGTCCGACCCTGTCCGTCTTTGCCCATCGACTTCGTCTGATCGTGTCCGTCTTTGCGCATCGATTTCGTCTGAAGCTGTCCGTTGCCCGTCCTTGTCGCCAGAACATTCCTACTGGTCGCATTTTCTTTAATAAAGACTAACTGACTTTTAAACAACTCAACTTTTATATATATATATATATATATATATATATATATATATATATATATATATATATATATATATATATATCAGTGATTACAAGATACAATCAATGCTTAAATTTATTTTATAATAGGTGCCCCGGAAAACTTTAATTTCATAATGAACGATATGATATAATTCCTAAGACACGAAAATAATGGATGTTGTCGACCGCATAAACTGCATAAACTATCGTCGTTGTTCACCGGCCATTAATTCGACGCCAACATCTATACGCTATAAGTGATGTAGTTCGTTCATGACTTAAATGGAGAAAAGATCCATGGTGTCCTTTAAAAATGGCGGTTGGATAAGGACAAGGTAACATATAGAATAGTTGAAATAGGTACACCCTCACACCATATATTGAGCCGAAGATGACAGAAGTATAGTATAGTATATATATATATATATATATATATATATATATATATATATATATATATATATATATATATATATATATATATATGAGGATGTGCGTGACAGAATTTTTAAATGGCGGCCAACGGCTTCCAGGGCAAATACAGAGATACTCATGTTGTAAATATTTTTTGTCTGGATAGCTTCTATCAATTTGTCATATCTCGTGTTTACAAGAAATGACTCTAAATAATGCAGGTATCGGCCGTACTAGAGTGCAGTGATCCGTTACAAAACCTGTGGTGCCCCAGGTAAAGGAATACCGTTAAAACCAAATCCTGTATATCAAGTTATAATTCAATTATTAAGGCGCGCAAATAAAGTAAAACATAAGACTATCATTTACAACTGTAATGTGTGTATGCGGGTGGATTTTAAAAGTCAAAAACATACATCGACTGCAGTTGTCAATCTCCACAGGGATTGAACAAACTAGGGGTGAACGACTGGAACAAAGAGGCCATAGTGCTCATGGGCGCCCTGCCGATCTACACAGACCTGATGACAACGGGCAACCCAAGAGAACAGGGTCTCGTGTGTCAAGGACTCTCTCGTCTAACATCACCGTGCGGATATGTAATCAAAAAAGAGCCCGGATGTGTAAACGGTATGTACATATTGTGTAATGGGAATATATTGTCAATTGTCAGTATTTGACTGTTTGGGCATTTTTAGAAGACATATCTTATGTCAGCTTATACCAACTTAATTCCCAAGAGTACATAATCATTTGTTAACAATCACATACCACATATGTGCTGTGTTGTTTATGCGTTTTCTGCATAGAAAATAATCTTGTCTATTTCTGTCAGCAACGTAGTGGTGTAGCTTTCCTGCACAGAACAATTATCAAAACAGACGCCGGAAGAATTTGTTAATGTTACTCAGTCAGTTGTTCATAGGCGTATACACAAATATAAGGGGGTGAGTATGCATGTTTATGTGTGTGCTTGCGCACGGTTATGTTCGTGGTATGTGTGCGTGCATCAGTAGATGTGCTCGTACGTGCGTCACTGCGACTTTGCATGCAAGGGAGAGAGTTTGTGTGGATGTATGTATGTGTGTGTGTGTGTGTGTGTGTGTGTGTGTGTGTGTGTGTGTGTGTGTGTGTGTGTGTGTGTGTGTGTGTGTGTGTGTGTGTGTGTGTGTGTGAGATGATGTGTGTAAGTGTGTGTGTTTATAAGTGTGTGTGTGTGTTTGTGTGTGTGTGTGTGTTTGTGTGTTTGTGTGTGTGTGTGTGTGTGTGTGTGTGTGTCTGTTTGTGTGTCTGAGCGTGTCCGTATGTATGTGTATACGTGTGTATGTGGTATGTGGGGTTTATGTGTATATGTACGTTTGTATATATGTGTGAGTGTGTATGTATGTACATGAGTACGTGTGTATGAGTGTATATATGTATATATGTGTATACATATTCATGTGGGTGTAAATGTGTGTAAGTGTATGTATGCATGTATATATGTATGTGTTTGTTGGTGCATGTGTATGTGTGTACGAATATGTGTGTGTAACTGTGTATGTGTGCATGTGTGAGTGTGATCCTGTGTTTTTACAATATGACAATATATGTTAACTGGTCAACGGAGACATTTTACAGTCTGCTAATACCATCCTGTTCGTTTCATTCCTTCCCTTCTTTATTCGGGGTAACAATTGTTCTCTCTACACATCTATGTTCAGACGCCACATCCAGTTAATGATACTCTATGATTATCATACATATCGTATGTGTTATAACTTTACCATGGCTGTGGTAATAATTGTTCCGATAAGTAACCTCTACAACGGCCTGGGAACATCCTCAACCACTGATGACGCTAAACATGCCGTCAGAGAATACAATTGTGTTTGCTTTGTTTTTTTCGCTTGCTTGTACAAATTCTAATGATCGTGTATGGTGTTGACAGCGTTGCAGACTCTGACCACGAAAGGCGACCCGGCTGTGAAAAGGGAGGCAAATCACGTGCTCCGGTTGATAGTCACGTGCACCCAATAGGACTGTCACAAGCAACCACCTCGACACACAAGTGTTTGTCGCAAGACTACATAGTTGAGCGAAGAGTTGACCTGATGCGGACATATGTATTATTCACGCATATGTATTAATACGGTAACTGTGGAACGCAGTAAGTGCATCGCTCCTGTGGGGCCGATGTCTACTTGCTACTTCTAGGTTCACTTGCTCGTTAGAAAAACATTCCCACGATGGTACCACTGTAATGGTACTCGGCTTGTCAAGTTACCAGCTGTGCAAGGGTTTTCAGCAGATAAAACTGACACGTGTTATCAGCTAACAGCAGTGCCACGAGTTATCAGCTACGAACAGTGCCACGTTTTATTAGCTGTCAGCAGTGCCACGTGTTAACAGCTAATAACAGTGTCACGAGTTATCAGCTACGAGCAGTGCCACGTGCCGTCAGCTACCAGCAGTGTCATGTGTAACAGCTACTAACAGTGTCACGTGCCGTCAGCTACTAGCAGTGTCATGTGTTATCATCTACCATTAAATATTGCTATTCCATATATGAATAGATATTAACTAAATAATAATGGTGAGCAACTAAAAAGACATTGGCTTATCGAGACGACAATTAGTGATGTTATGTATGCGTATCCAACTATCGCAAGAGTATGTTTGCTTAAGTTTAATATACACCCAGTCTGCCAGCATTTAAACAATCCGTAGATCAGTTGCAACGATTACTAACTGATTTTGACGTGTCTACGTTGCGCCGTCATACGTATTTCCTCTCGGGTAGTTGCAACAACAAATCACGAGTGAGCGATCAATGAGAAGTCACACTTGGCAATAGTACACCAGCATGTTGGGTTAGTTACAACATTATATGTATATCTCTACCACGCCGCGTTCGAACTGTTCTAGCCCGGCGCAAAAACCGAAATCTTCAGACCCATATTTGTGTAACACGTCTACCAAAACGATCACCACGTCGCCTTCCCACCAGGGGCCGGTATCATGGGGCCTGCTTACGACGTCGTAGCGGACGATAACTCGTCGAAATCCTAAAACGTCGTAAAGTTACGCTAGTTGCGTTTCACGAGCCTGCACCATAGTTGCACTTAGCTTGCGGCATGTATTTAGTAGGCGTAACGTTACGTTTGTTGAAATATTTACGTGATGCTCCCTAAGTTCGTTGATGCTCCCAACACTCTCAACTTATAATTTTCAATGTTTACACTGGACATCCTTTACATTCATCATAGCTTGTCATTTGCTACACGAACGGCAAAGGCGGCAGCTAAAGTGACAAGGGTATCTACAGACACCACAAATACAGGGATTCCCCACCGCGACCTTATTAGGTCAATTCTACGTCGATTTGTATACGCGAATGATAAATTAATCTGATGAAACTTGCTGTAAGCTACACAGAATAGTAGCTGTTAGCTGCGACCAATAGACCGCATAATTGCTCGTAAAGTTACGCGTCTTGATGAAATCGACTCCAGATTCTTGCCAATCCACTCACAGTCACACGGGATTCAATACTACAACAACCATACACAATGACGATGAACGTTCATGTTTTGTATTGTTTATTTCAGTTTTTCCTTGCTAAATGTTCCAGTATTTTCTTTTATTAAATATTACATGATTATATGTGTAAGTAGTGTTGTCGTACTTTCATTTTATTGCACTTTATTTTTAGATGCATTGTGACCTTACTTAAGCAACAATAAGGGTATACGTAATAAATGTTACACGTCTTTATTCTCGTCATGGTGCAAAATGCTCGCCACTTCCGCTTCTTGCAAGATGTCTTCATTTAAACGACGTTTCCTCAGACTTACATATGTTGCCCCTCGAATCAGTCTCATCTTCGTTTTTGCGTCGCGTCGCGTCGCGTCGCGTCGCGTCGCGTCGCGTCGCGTCGCGTCGCGTCGCGTCGCGTCGCGTCGCGTCGCGTCGCGTCGCGTCGCGTCGCGTCGCGTCGCGTCGCGTCGCGTCGCGTCGCGTCGCGTCGCGTCGCGTCGCGTCGCGTCGCGTCGCGTCGCGTCGCGTCGCGTCGCGTCGCGTCGCGTCGCGTCGCGTCGCGTCGCGTCGCGTCGCGTCGTATGAAGTGCCCCAATACCTTATTAACCCCCATTGTCTAGATCGAGTGGTTATGTGGAGGTAACATGCCATGGCAAGAATAAAATACCCCAGACATGACATACACACTATTTTCCAATGCAAAAGCAAAACCGGCCAGTAGCTATACATAATGCAGAAGACGAGAGCTGAATATTAGAAAGATAACGATTTCACGAAATTACGATCCAATGAAATTTTCCACGTATGGTAACATAAAGAACCTTTATTTTGGGCATAATTATATATGAATGAATTGAATTCTGAAAGTAAAAAATATAAAACAGCATTTTAATTACATTTGCATTTTGTCTGTTTGCACAGATAGGATAATACGTTGGTTTGCGTAGCAATTTTGGACATATCTCGTGTTATTTTCAAAAGGTCCTTGGAGGCAACGCCACATATATCTCAACAGGCTGCGAAATAAGGCCGGTCCGATCGCCTGGGACGAGTAGTTTTAGAGAATTTACTAGTACAGTTGTACAATAACAGTCCCATCGGACTAGCTATTATAATGACTTAAACATAGCAGTTGTTTATGGCCACCCGTTGGTTACAACCGGATTACGTAAGTGGTGCCATCTAACAGCAATCATTAGTGTGGAACCACATGAACTATATATTCGGTTGCAGACAGCGTCTCGCGTCTGGCTTCTCGTTTTGACTTTCTCATAGTCATCATCCCACGATGTCGCAATGGGGAGTATTTGACTAAACTACCAAAGCAAAGGTAGTTGTACATATTGCAAAGGGAAATCTAGCGCAAAGCTGAGGCCATAATCTTCATTGGCTTCGACATCGACATCGCGCAACACTGCTTTTCATTATGCATCCACTTCGTCCGACCCAGCCTGTCATTGTGTATCGAATTCGTTCGACCCTCTCCGTCTTTTCGCATCGACTTGGTCCAACCCTGTCCGTTCTTGCCCATCGACTTCGTCCGACCCTATCCGTCTTTTCGCATCGACTTCGTTCGACCCTATCCGTTCTTACCCATCGACTTCGTTCGACCCTATCCGTTCTTACCCATCGACTTCGTCCGACCCTGTCCGTTCTTACCCATCGACTTCGTCCGACCCTGTCCGTCTTTGTGCATCGACTTCGTCCGACCCTGTACGTTCTAGCCCACCGGCTTCGTCCGACCCTGTCCGTCTTTGTGCATCGACTTCGTCCGACCCTGTCCGTCTTTGTGCATCGACTTCGTCCGACCCTGTCCGTCTTTGTGCATCGACTTCATCCGACCCTGTCCGTCTTTGTGCATCGACTTCGTCCGACCCTGTCCGTCTTTGTGCATCGACTTCTTCCGACCCTGTCCGGTATAGCCCATCGACTTCGTCCGACCTTATCCGTCTTTCCGCATCGACTTCATCCGACCCTGTTCGTTCTTGCCCATCGACTTCGTCCGACCCTGTCCGTCTTTGCCCATCGATTTCGTCCGATCGTGTCCGTCTTTGCGCATCGACTTCGTCTGAAGCTGTCCGTTGCCCGTCCTTGTCGCCAAAACATTCCTACTGTTCGCATTTTTTTAATTAAAGACTAACTACATAACATTGTTAATTCCACACAGTTTTCTGTCTTTTAACGCAGACAAACACAAACATGATAGTGGCATAGAGCAAACATTTTAAGAAAAGAAGACACACTGTTCTTTGCTAACCTTTGCTAGGTTACATAATGCATTCACCTCACACGGCTGGTGGCGCGTATGTCAGTGCAAGCGTGCGTGTGTGTGTGTGTGCGTCCGTGTGCGTGCGTGTGCGTGCGTGTGTACGCGTGTTCGTGCCTGTACTTTCTCGTGTTCATACTCAATGTCTATGCATCTCTCCTCAACCACGTGGATATAGAGTCAAACACTGTGCCTTCAGCGGCGTTTGTTGTTACGTCAGTTTTTGTGACGTTTTCATTCTCGTTGTCGTCTGACGATAGCATAAAAATCCTTTTGAACGAATTTACAAATTCGCTAGTAATATATTGTATGCCTTCTGTCGGGTAGGCCCTGAAAAACAAACACAGATGTATTTTGCGTCGGTAAACAATCTCACTTAGAGCGCAGATATGTATTCAGTCACACACAAAAATGTACATAATAAATGTTGTGATGTTGTTTTATATTTACTAAACACAACAACTGTACACCATTGGTGGGTACAAGTGAACCTTCATAACGTAAAGCATTATTAAATATTGAAATACTTATCGAATGTTAGACAGCCATACAAACATACACACTTGCAGGCATACAGACAGACGCCGCGCAGTTCTGATTTCATTTGATCGAACCTATGTTGTTCTGCATAACGCGGTCGGTGCTATCAAAGTATCTGTAAAACTAGTTTAAATAAATTAAAATATATAATTATTATGTGATTATTTTACTAAACTTACTATAAATTTACAAATACTTTAAAAACATTAAAATAAATAGATCTAAACAATAAGTTAAGACATTATAATCATATTTTCCACATATCTATATCAGCATGCACGCAAGTTTGTTAAAAATCACTGTGAGTTCTTTTGATTGAACATACACTAATTAATGAAGCAGTTCTTGATTCTGTTGGTTTTTACTCTGGGTAAAATATGTCGAGTACAGTAAGGTAGTAGAAACAGTAGTACCCTGGCATACTGTTTCAATGCATTTGTGCTTGTATAACATTGATGTAACAGGTCAACGAGGCCATGCGTAGTGGATGACTTCTTAATGGATCCGTATTGGTTTGGGTCAACTCTGTGTGACCGATGTCCCAGACCCATTTAACAACGAATTCTTCCATTTCTTTACATAGCAAAGCAGTCAAGGAGATTGGTCAAAGTTTCAATATGTTCTGGCGGTTTCTGTTTCGGAAGGGGGCTGACGTATGCAGCACGACAGATACGTGGAACATGCCCCTCTCAAAGTGAGCTGTTGTAGATAGTCGCAACTGGGCCGGCAAGCAATTCAGAGAATTTTTTAAAGACCCAACATGGTACAGAGTCCGGACCCGGTGCTTTACTCGTGCCTAGTTTGTGTAACTGCTTTTCCACCTTCGTTTCAACCGGGATAACATATTTACATAGCACAATTGGTATTTCGAGCTGTAGGTAGTCATTGTCAGCACTCAGGGCAGGTAGGTGATCACTCACTGTTTTAAATAAATTGTATATTCGTTGGCTGAGTTCCAGAAGATTACCGTCACACTCTTGATTAGCGAGGTGAAGTAAAGGGGGTCACTGTTAGTTTTTTGACATCCAAGCAGTTCTGTCATGCCCTTCCACCAATTGCGTGGATTAGAAGTCTTTAATCCGTTGATATGTTTATCATAATATATTTGTTTCAATGACTTGCTTAGTCGGTTTACCTTGTTTCTGTAAATATGGTACAACGCTTGGTCACCTGCCTTCCATGCATGTTGACGCCGACGAATTAGGTCTCGGAATCTGTCCGACACCCACGGATTGGCTGTTGTATGTTTACCACTGTCTTTGTTGGGAAATGCTTATCCGTTAGTTAATTTATGTTGGACGTAAACATCTTCAGTGGGTTTTCGCATGATGGTATATGGTAGACATCTTCCCAGTTTAGTTTATTTAATAACTCTGTCATTTTGCCCCATTACCTTTATTGTCACTATTTGTCGATGTCCAGAGATGAATTTTGGATCAACGAGGCGTTCACAAATGACCAAGTTGTGATCTGCAATTCCAACAGGGCAACTGGTGTGTGGCTGTCCATAACGTTTGACCATATTGGTTTAGACCTTATCCAAAGTGGTATCACCCCTTGTACGACCAGTCGCAATCTGCTTAAGCCTGTAGTGGGTTTTTAAAGTATCGTTCGGGTAGATGGTTGAAATCACCAGATAAGATGATGCCAGTGTAAGGGTGGCGTTGTAGTAATATATAATCTAGGAAATGGCAAACGTGGTTTACCGTAATGTTGTTATCCTCGTTAGGTGGCATATATATCACTCCAACGTTTATGTGGGTGAACTGTCGTGGTAACTTGTGTGGGCGAAGCGAAATCCACAGCGTTTCCAAGTCGTTGTTACGTAGATCTGTCCATTCCTTGAAAGAGATGCCATGTTTTACAAAGCACATGATCCCTCCGCCACGTCTGTCGGCACGATCTTTTCCGATGTGGCAGTACCCAGGTACACAAATGGATTCGTCTGGTATGTGGCCCCTACACCATGTCTCTGTTATTGCTGCTATGTCAGCAGAGTTCAGTTTAAGTATTTCTGACAGTTTTGTTATTTTTGGTACGACTGATCTTATGTTTATGTTTACGACCATATGCATGTCCCATTTTCCACATGGGACTTGTACATTGTTGTTGCCCCGGGAAATAACTGGCGGCTTGGTCAACTTTGTCAGACGAGAAGTTATAATGACTGGTATATTCCGTCCCTTGTGGGGACCAACACGGCAGCCCCGGTGGGTGGGTGGGTCGGTGGAGTGCCACCCCTGCATCCACGCGGCTCTCCAGGCAGCATTGTTCAGACGGGTGTCTCTCCATAGACGTAAACGATGTAATCATTCTGCCGAGAATGTGGTCATGCGTGTACACGTTCTGGCGACAATGGTTGCGCATGACCACATATGCATGTCACATATGCATGTCAAATAGCACTCAGGCGCAAGCAGAAAATATAAAAGTCACCAATTCACGAAGAGGCGTAAACAATTGCCGTGAGATGAAGTCTAGTGTAGACGCGGTGCCCTCTCATAAAATGACATGTAACATTTTAAACCGTAAATTTAAAAAACTGGTAGAAATCTACACCATTCTGGGATTAAGAAATCAGTGCAGCCAGCAAGGCGCGTCCAGATCCAAATTATGGCAGATTATGTGCGCCATCGGACCTTACAAATGCGCATGCGTGGGCACGGTCGCGTCAGTTGATGTGAGCTACTCCGCCACTGGATCTACTGACACTAAAAATACCTGCATAAGAGTGTCAGTTGGTACTATTTTACGTAGCTATCTTAGGGTTCGAATCTTGGATGACATTTTAGCGGCCATGTTCTTAATGGGTTCGTCTCATTTTATATTTGCTTCTATAAATATACCGAAGTATTTGGCCATTAACACATGTTCTTTATTGATATGAATACTAACATCAGCCATCTTGACAATGGACTGATGAGTGCCAATTAACATAAATTGACATTTATGTGCATTAAGTTAAAATGTGTTAATATAAAAATACTGTTTGACTTTGCATAAATCGCGTTAACATTATAATTTAACTGAGTCGAACACCCTGGTTTTGCGGTTGAATATACTTCAATGTTGGCTACAAACATGTTTGTATTGCAGTGGCCCTAAAACCACCCCTTGAGGCACTTCAATATTGACTGGAAATTGATCGGACAGGTCCAGTGACACTGATTGAGACCTACCAGTGAGATAACTCGAGAACCATCTACGTTATGTGCAGTTAATCCCCAAACCTTTCAGCTTAGCCAGCATAATGTCATTGTCCACAGTGTCAAAAGCATTCGGGAGATAACTGAACACTATTCGCGTTACAACACATTTATCAGTGTCTTGCAACCATCGATTTGTAACACAGAAAACTGAAGTCACAATGGAATACAATCTTCAAAAACCTGATTGGGCTTTCGCAAGACGTGTATGCTTTACCAGATAATATGTGAAAGAACTGTGAAAAAACCGTTCACATGATTTAAACAAGATTTGTAGAATCAAATCGGCCTGTAGTTTTGGGTTTTCAAAGGTGAACCTGATTTGTAAAGTGGCAATGCTTCCAGTTTGTGATAAACTTGCCAACATTTAGAGAGAGGCTTAGCATGATGCAAAAAGTGATATGGTTGGTGCTGCTGCGCGCAGGAGTGTCTAGGGTTGAATATAGACTTTCCTGGTTGGAGTTCTTTCAGGTATTTCCACATTAATGTTGGTTTCTTCATCTTTTTTTCAGAATTAGGCTAGTGTGGTAATACCGTTTTCCAATGTTGTGATAATGTGAGGCGACATCCCTGAAATGCCTACACAGTTGCCAAAATTATTTGTAATCCTTGACTGTGTCCCTTTTTACAAACAAATTGTTCATTTCAATATAATCGGAAGAAAGGATTTTCTGACTCGTGGAGTGATAAATGGACAGTTTGTCACACACATGTGTGAAGAGATCGTTAAATGTCTTGTAAGCCCAATATACGTCCTCAAATTGTTCAACTGAACTCCAGTCACACATATCTAAATCATTAAAAAACTTTTATTGGTCAAAATGTTTGATATTCTTCATTTCCACATTATTATGAGTTTGTGTACAGTGAAACAGTAGATAAAATAATGATCTGCAATTCTACTAGATATGACATCATGCTCCACTAGTGTATCAGGTTCAGTAGACATAATCACATGCATTAATCACATGCGAGCGTTACTCTGGTGGTTTTGTTGACAAGCTGAGTTAACTGATGCGATTCAAACGTATGTGTAAAATGTTTAGTATGATTTTCTAATCGTTTCAGCAAATCATAGTTCAGATCACCGTTAATCTTCAAATATTACATTATCATTAGCACACAAGGCTCAACCACCTTCTGTAATTTGTTTACCTATTATTCTATATATTCGTTTTAAACACCTTCAAATAATTCCCAAAGCATATGTCACTAACACGTGACGGTTGAAACCACTTACATGTGACAGGTAAGTCATTTACACATGATGGTTAACATCACTTACACATGACGTGTAGCACCACTTACACATGATGAGTGACGTCACTTGCACGTGACAGGTGACGCCACTTACACGAGATGGGTGTTGTCACTTACACATCCTGGGTTCTAGCCATTGCCACACGTGTTGACGCAGCTGTCGTTGCGACTGATGTCGTCGAGATTGCTGTCGTCGCAGCTGTCGACGAAGTGACGATGACAGCGACCACAGCACCAACAACAATAACTCCACCGACCATCGCCGCCACCGCCATTGTATCTACCTCTGTCTTCTTTCTGGCGGAAGTGATCCCAGTCCTAATGGAAGAAGTGTCATTTTCTGAAACAGAAATAACAGGATTATGTCATTGAGGTAACTAATTCGGCATCGCGTCAGCACACCTGTCGTCCAGAAATATAATCTGACAGAGTGCCGTCTTTTTGCCGAACGCTTGTTTACATCATCCTACAATCAGCTGTTGAACTCGCATGACTCCGAAGCCTCACACATAGTTACATTTGCATGCAGTCTGACATGTCCGTCAATGTGAAGGCATAATATGTACATTAATATACATTTACACCCGATGGAACATCGACTGGTGGCCCGACGACTGGTGTGCTGGCTCGATGCCGGAACCGATGTTTAAAATCAGCTACAGCTCGCCGTATGCATCATACGATACTGCTACTTCACACATAGTTACATGTTGATATCCCATAACATGTCCGTCAATATGAAAGCATAATGTCTACATTAATATACATTTACTGTCGACGGAAAGTCGCGGAACTAGCGATCGAATTCAGTGCCAAGATGGCGTTGTTTTAGCTGTTCTGTCTATTTAGCACACATACGTCATGCCCATACATACAAACTATCGCTGGCTACGCGCCTGCACGGTCAATAGCTTACCCTTCCTATGTATGAAAAGGTATTTCACCATAATATATGTTATGATGAAATACCTATATTATAGGGAAAGGGTGACATAATTGTTTTGGTCATCGTTGATAAAATCTCTGCAACATCAAGGCGGAAACCTGGTGCACAATTTCTTTTGACAATTAATTACATGCAGACTAATCCAGACTATTTATAACATTATGTACACTATTTACGTACAGTGCCTTTACGCTGGTTTCACTGACACTATCGAATGTGTATATGTAACCAAAATAAAATAAAAGTCAATAAAATTCATTATTTTTTATAAGTAAACACACAGCAAAAATCACCAAGTGACACCAACCTTAATTGCATGACCGAATACGATACAGTGTAACATATTTTATCCGCCTAACATATCGCCCACTGGCATTCATTTATTAGTGCAAAACAAATAAAAATGAGTATGTTTTGTAAGACCATGTGATCGGTTCGCTGCAAGAACACGCGGGCCATTTCTATATAATCTCAGGTGGATACAGTGGATAAGGTTGTTATTGAGATAGAGGGCCAGTGAGATGTAAACTGGTCAGTCGTAATAAGTCAGGTATCGGTATCTGCAACAATGAAGGTTGACCGTGTAGCCGCGTACCCGGTGGCTGCGTCTGAGCTGTGAGTGTGTTCAAAGACCAAGAACATGTGATCAGTGCACGACAAAAAATAACCGGGACTGCGCCATTTCTACTGTAAAGGTAGACATCATGCTCTCTCACTGTCGTGTCACTGATTGCCAAGTCATCTGAGTAGAGCAGTTCCCGTGGCGGCCAACCAGCATGACTAACCAGAAATTTAAACAATGCTGACCATTAGTGCAAGCCAATGGCAACTTCGAATTGTTGCCTTGTTCCTTGCATTGAATTTACATAAGTGGTAGCGTCTTGATACATGTCCTGAAGTATACTTATATAGGCTTCGGGATGTTCCATTTCCTCGTGCATCTCCACAGCATGGCTAGGGGTACGGTGTCATATGCTTTTTCCAGATCGACCAAAATACCATGACAAGAGGCATGTTACTCTATCTCTCTCTCTCTCTCTCTCTCTCTCTCTCTCTCTCTCTCTCTCTCTCTCTCTCTCTCTCTCTCTCTCTCTCTCTCTCTCTCTCTCTCTCTCTCTCTCTCTCTCTCTCTCTCTCTCTCTCTCTCTCTCTCTCTCTCTCTCTCTCTCTCTCTCTCTCTGTCTGTCTGTCTCTCTGTGTCTCTCTGTCTCTCCATGTTTCTATGTCTCTCTGTCTCTCTGTCTCTCTGTCTCTCTGTCTTCCTGTCTATGTCGCTCTCTCTCTCTCTCTGTCTCTCTTCTCTCTCTCTCTCTCTCTCTCTCTCTCTCTCTCTCTCTCTTCTCTCTCTCTCTCTCTCTCTCTCTCTCTCTCTCTCTCTCTCTCTCTCTCTCTCTCTCTCTCTCTCTCTTCTCTCTCTCTCTCTCTCTCTCTCTTCTCTCTCTCTCTCTCTCTCTCTCTCTCTCTCTCTCTCTCTCTCTCTCTCTTCTCTCTCTCTCTCTCTCTCTCTCTCTCTCTCTCTCTCTCTCTCTCTCTCTCTCTCTCTCTCTCTCGTTTCGCACAGTTTCCTGACGTCAAATATGACGTCAGTGGTTCCAACTCTAGGCCTAACACCAAACTGCACATTTGAGATGCAACGTCGCTGAGCCTTTGATCTGTGATATGCTCCTATAATTTAATGGCATGGGTAAGCAGCTTGATTCCTCTGTAGTTTTGACTGCAGACTACCGCGCAAACCAAATATAATAATTGTTTCAGTGCCTACAGATTATGCACGCATTTTCCTTTCAGACAAACACGGGAAACGATTTGTACAGATATTTATATCGATATAAATGAACGTGTGTTTATTTACATGTGAAGACCGTGTGTGCTCATGTATGGAATAGCTGTGAATAACTCGCTACACAGGAGAGCGTAACGTTGACAAACTCGGTTTAGGTTTTGATTTTCGCGACCCGCCCTAACAACATCGGCACTGAGTCCATCATTTCCGGTTGTCCATACAAAAGTTTAGGATGCCCAATTAAATGCAAAAGGCGTCCTAACAATATGCTTCGGGTGGCCCATAAAAAGGCCTACGGCTGTCCATACAAAGGTTTCGGGCGACTCTATTAACGGCTACTGGCTAACCAAATAAAGGCTTCCAGCGGCAATGCGAAAACGTCTGGCGACCTATAAAAACATTTCATGCAGCCCACAATTAGCTTCCTATAAAAACGCATCGGGTGGTTCGAGCAAAGGCTTCAGACGGCCCATGCTGTGATTTAGGGCGGCACATACTAACACTTGGAGCGGTGAAAACAAAACAGAAGCCGTCCTCGTTTTATCGACTCCTTTGGTGACTGTACATGTTACCCCTCTCGTTCCGGTTACAGTTTCAGTCCGCTTCTCGTTTGTCAAAAGAGGTCACACATGTCTAGAAGACACTTCGATGGACAACGGCGTCGAGATGACCACGTCCTCCTATGGCTTCCCGGTGATGTATGTTGATGACCTCGCCCTGTTGTAGCCAATGTGTGTTGTGTTTTGCGCCCTGTATATATATATATATATATATATAATATATATATATATATATATATATATATATATATATATATATATATATATACATATATATATATATATATATATATATATATATATATATATATATATATATATATATATAACAAGTTCATCAATACGATGACTCTGTACACCACCCACACAACCAAGTCACATACGGATATATTGATGAACATTGACACGTCCTATCTGTACATACTTAGTTTGTCGCAGCGTGATTGCTCCCCTGCCATATCGACGCATGTAGTCCCGACTGGACAAGGTTTACGCTGACAAGACATGTTCCCTGAAACAAGACGCACGTGTCGTACACGTTGACGCCATTAGCAAGGCATTGCGCGTGAGTAAATCATAAATGTGTATTCTAAATACACATATGCTGTAGATTCTACCTTACCGCTGCAAACGTTATGTAGCAATGTTTTATAATACCAACACTGTTGCTACATTGTATGCAATTTCTTTCCATTTTTGAATATAAATATGTTGACTGAACCAGTCTTTATGTGTCCTTGCTGATGTTGTTGTTGTTGTGTGAGATAGGTTGCGTGCGTGAGTGCGTGTGTTTATGTGTGTGTGTGTGTGTGTGTGTGTGTGTGTGTGTGTGTGTGTGTGTGTGTGTGTGTGTGTGTGTGTGTGTGTGTGTGTGTGTGTGTGTGTGTGTGTGTGTGTGTGTGTGTGTGTGTGTGTGTGTGTGTGTGTGTGTGTGTGTGTGTGTGTGTGTGTGTGTGTGTGTGTGTGTGTGTGTGTGTGTGTGTGTGTGTGTGTGTGTGTGTGTGTGTGTGTGTGTGTGTGTGTGTGTGTGTGTGTGTGTGTGTGTGTGTGTGTGTGTGTGTGTGTGTGTGTGTGTGTGTGTGTGTGTGTGTGTGTGTGTGTGTGTGTGTGTGTGTGTGCAAACTACGTGCATTTTCGTACACAAATAAAAAATAATAATGGTTTTGTTTAAACACAACCATCCATGTTCGTATTACAGTAGACACTATCTCCTCGACACGTAAGTGACAATATCCTACGGGCGAGCCATGGCGGTGACATTTTTCATGTGGTCAAGATCACTGTTAATGATCAAAATGGATTTAACGGTACAAAATCAGGTTCGCGAGCTCTTAACGCCTGAAATAGTCCCGTCGAGTTTAGTAATTTTTCTGACATTGTGTACAATAGCTTCAGGCGGCTAATAAAAAAGCGTTGGACGGTGCATACAAATGTTTCGGATAACCCATAGCAACGCATCGGCCGACCTCTGCACAGGCATAGGGCGCGAAAGCAAGATTTCGGGCGGCCGACACAAAAGAGAAGCCGTCTTCATTGCATTGTTGTTGCAATGTTGTTGCCAACAAATGTTACCAATGACTTTCTTTCTCCAGCAGTTCACAATTCCGTCATAGTTTGCCACAAGAGTATAAGCACGCCAAGGACAGATTCGAGGGACGGCGTCGGGGAGTAATTAAGAAAGTAAAAGCTTTATTTCCTGATGGTAACCATTGGCTCACATCCTGACACATACTTCCCATGCCTACACAAACACTGGTACGATGTCTCTGTATAGCGATACGACCAAGTCACATATGTCCATACGAACATACGTCATCTTTGTACCTACTTGGTGGGTCACAGCGTGATTTGTTCCCGGCCAGATCGACGCATATAGTCCCGACTGGACAAGGCTTACGGCGACAAGGGAAATTCCCTGAAACAAGACGCATGTGTAGTGCACGTTGACGCCATTAACAAGACATTACGCAGAGCAAATCATCAATGTGTGTTCTAAATACAGATTTGCTGTAGATTCTGACATACCGCTGCAAACGTTATGTAGCAATGATTCAAAATAGCAACACTGTTGCTACACTGTATACATTTTCTTTCCATTTTTGGATACATTCACTATTTGAACATAACAGATGTTGAATGAACAAGTCTTTATGTGGCCTTGTTGATGTTATTGTTGTGTGAGAGAGGTTGCGTGCGTGCGAAAGTGCGTATGTGTATGTGCGTGCGTGTATGTATGTGCGTGTGGGTGTGTATGCAATCTTACGTGCATTTTCGTATACATATACAAAATAATTATGTTTTTGTTTAAAAACACCATCCATGTTCGTATTACAGTAGACACTATCTCCTCGACACATAAGTGACAATGTCCTGCTGGCGAGTCATGGTGTTGACACTTTTCATGTACTCAAGATCACTGTTAATGATCAACATGGATTTAACAGTACCTCATCAGGTTCATGAGCTCTTAACGCCTTTAACGAAATAGTCCCGTCGAGCTTTGTAGTTTTACTGATATGTCTGTCATTGTGTACAACACCTTCAGGCGGACAATAAAAAGCGTTGGACGGTGCACACTAATGTTCCGGATAACTCATAGCAATGCTTCGGGCGACCCCTGCACAGGCATAGGGCGCGAAAGCAAGACTTCGGGCGGCCGATGAGATGAGATGAGATGAGATGAGATGAGATGAGATGAGATGAGATGAGATGAGATGAGATGAGATGAGATGAGATGAGATGAGATGAGATGAGATGAGATGAGATGAGATGAGATGAGATGAGATGAGATGAGATGAGATGAGATGAGATGAGATGAGATGAGATGAGATGAGATGAGATGAGATGAGATGAGATGAGATGAGATGAGATGAGATGAGATGAGATGAGATGAGATGAGATGAGATGAGATGAGATGAGATGAGATGAGATGAGATGAGATGAGATGAGATGAGATGAGATGAGATGAGATGAGATGAGATGAGATGAGATGAGATGAGATGAGATGAGATGAGATGAGATGAGATGAGATGAGATGAGATGAGATGAGATGAGATCAGATCAGATCAGATCAGATCAGATCAGATCAGATCAGATCAGATCAGATCAGATCAGATCAGATCAGATCAGATCAGATCAGATCAGATCAGATCAGATCAGATCAGATCAGATCAGATCAGATCAGATCAGATCAGATCAGATCAGATCAGATCAGATCAGATGAGATGAGATGAGATGAGATGAGATCAGATCAGATGAGATGAGATGAGATGAGATGAGATGAGATGAGATGAGATGAGATGAGATGAGATGAGATGAGATGAGATGAGATGAGATGAGATGAGATGAGATGAGATGAGATGAGATGAGATGAGATGAGATGAGATGAGATGAGATGAGATGAGATGAGATGAGATGAGATGAGATGAGATGAGATGAGATGAGATGAGATGAGATGAGATGAGATGAGATGAGATGAGATGAATGAGATGAGATGAGATGAGATGAGATGAGATGAGATGAGATGAGATGAGATGAGATGAGATGAGATGAGATGAGATGAGATGAGATGAGATGAGATGAGATGAGATGAGATGAGATGAGATGAGATGAGATGAGATGAGATGAGATGAGATGAGATGAGATGAGATGAGATGAGATGAGATGAGATGAGATGAGATGAGATGAGATGAGATAGATAGAGATAGATAAGATAAGATAAGATAAGATAAGATAAGATAAGATAAGATAAGATAAGATAAGATAAGATAAGATAAGATAAGATAAGATAAGATAAGATAAGATAAGATGCCATGTGTTCACATTGTAGTTAAATAAAACATTGGAAGGTGTAATGGTATTGGTCGTCGTACTAGTACATTCACATGACAATACATTCACATGCACCAAACGATGATGATAAAAATATACTATTACTTTAAATTAAATAAATAAATAAATAAGAACAATCACATAAAAAGGTCCGAATAAAACATTGTTCTGTATAACATCGATAAATAATTGATATGATCTAGTATAAATAAAATAATAGATAATAAATTATGATAAAATATACACGGGTGGAATATATGTTTGCTGCGGGTGGGAGAAAAATCACTTTTGTTTTGACAGGACTTGAATGGCTAAGGGGAAAAAGCTAGTACTAAACCGGTTGGTCCTGGTTTTTATGGATCTGAATCGGCGGCTAGATGGAAGAGGTTCAAATATGTCATGGGCAGGATGGGATGAATATTGAGAGATGAGAATGGCTCTTCCTAACAGGCGCTGCTGATACAGTATTTCAAGACAGGGAAGGTCTCTGCCGATTATTCTGGAAGCAGTTTTCACAACTCTGTTTAATCTGAGCGTTTCCTTCTGTGTAATCGACCCAAACCGTACTGTTGATAGAAAATACCAGAACACTCTCGATTATAGCTCGGTAAAAGTTGAGCATGACCTGTGTGGTCAAACCAAACGATCTTAACCTTCTTAAAAAGTACAGCCGCTGCTGAGCCTTTTTGATAACATTAACAACATCTAGCTCCTATTTAACATTACTGGAGATTGTAGAACCGAGAAATTTGAAATGTTGGACGATTTCAACTGTCCTGCAATTGATCACAAGAGGCGAGGGAGGAGACGATTTCTTTCTCCTAAAATCAACAATCATTTCTTTCGTTATATTTACATTATATTCCAGATTGTTATCGTTGCACCAACTGATGAGTTTGTTTACTTGATCCCGATATTAGCCCTATCACTGTAGTGTCATCGACAAATTTAAGTATTTTATTACGTACGTGACAAGATAAACAATTATGTGTAAAAAGAGAATATAACATTGGTGACAGAACACAGCCCTGAGGCGTGCCAGTAGATAACGTAGTTGATGATGATAAGTTGTCGCCTATTTTTTACAACCTGCGGCCTATTTAAAAGAAAATCGAGGATCCACAGACACATGGATTGAGGAACACCGAGACTCTGTATCTTATCAAAACGTTTTGATGAGATGATTTTGTTAAAAGCAGAGCGAAAATCAACGAAAAGGATCCTAGCGTAAGTATTTGGGCTGTCGAGATGTAGAAGAACGTAAAACATACCTAGAGCGACAGAGTCGTCAACAGATCTCTTGTTGCGATATGCAAATTGAAATTGGATCGATAATTGATTTCAGAAACTGCAGGACCAAGCGCTCGAGTGCCTTCATGACTACAGAAGTCAAGGCAACAGGCCTGTAATCGTTTAAACAAGAGGCTGTAGATTTCTTGGGTACATGAATGATAGTTGACTTTTTGAAGCATTGAGGGATTTTACATTGGGAAAGAGACACATTGAATATGTCTGTGAATACATCAGACAGCTGGTCGGCACACAGTTTAAATAAACATGGAGAGATGTTATCCGGACGGGCGGCCTTTCTACTATTTAGACGTTGAAACATGCGTCTAACAACATATTCGTCAACTGTGAAAGGAGGGAGGGATGAGTAGGGAGTGATAGTAGTGTTCAGTTTATCAAACCGGCTATAAAAGTCATTCAATTTGTCAGGAAGATTAGTGTCGGTAGCCGTAGTGTTCACGCACACGCACACGCACACGCACACGCACACGCACACGCACACGCACACGCACACGCACACGCACACGCACACGCACACGCACACGCACACGCACACGCACACGCACACGCACACGCACACGCACACGCACACGCGACACGCACACGCACACGCACACGCACACGCACACGCACACGCACACACGCACACGCACACGACACACGCACACGCACACGCACACGCACACGCACACGCACACGCACAGCACGCACACGACACACGCACACGCACACGCACACGCACACGCACACGCACACGCACACGCACACGCACACGCACACGCACACGCACACGCACACGCACACGCACACGCACACGCACACGCACGCACGCACACGCACACGCACACGCACACGCACACGCACACGCACTAGCTCGCACTCGCACACGCACACGCACACGCACACGCACACGCACACGCACACGCACACGCACACGCACACGCACACGCACACGCACACTGCACACGCACACGCACACGCACACGCACACGCACACGCACAACGCACACGCACACGCACACGCACACGCACACGCACACGCACACGCACACGCACACGCACACGCACACGCACACGCACACGCACACGCACACGCACACGCACACGCGACACGCACACGCACACGCACGCAACGCACACGCACACGCACACGCACACGCACACGCACACGCACACGCACACGCACACGCACACGCACACGCACACGCACACTGACACACGCACACGCACACGCACACGCACACACACGCACCGCACACGCACAGCCAGCACACGCACACGCACACGCACACAGCACACGCACACGCACACGCACACGCACACGCACACGCACACGCACACGCACACGCACACGCACACGCACGCATGCACACGCACACGCACACGCACACGCACACGCACACGCACACGCACACGCACACGCACACGCACACGCACACGCACACGCACACGCACACGCACACGCACACGCACACGCACACGCACACGCACCGCACACGCACACGAACGCAACGCACAGCACACGACGCAGCACCTAGCGCAGCGCACGCGCAGCGCACGCGCACGCACGCGCACGCGCAGCGCACCCCGCGCAGCGCAGCGCAGCAGCACACGCACACGCACACGCACACGCACACGCAGCACACGCACACGCACACGCACACGCACACGCACACGCACACGCACACGCACACGCACACGCACACGCACACGCACACACGCACGCACACACACACACACACACACACACACACACACACACACACACATACACATACACATAACTCAGAATATTAGCATAAAACATTTTAATTATGTGTAGCCTGGAACAAACGTGTCGTTTTATACAATAAACATTGTGTAGACAGATTAGTGATATATTACTGCCTTAATTTATGTTAATACTGTTTACAGTGATAGTCATTACTAACTATAACACTATATATAAGTACAGTAGGTGGCATCAATGGTCTGGCTAAATTAGTCCAGAGTGACTGATGCAATCAAAGTTATATTGTTGTATTGTTCAAATAAGTATTAAATTGAGCACTTAAGTATTGATCGGGGGCTTCTAATAGTCGTTTAATATGTGAAACATGTCTCGTTTTTGGTAAAGAAAGTGACGTGTCAAGAGCATGACGAAAGCCACGTAGA
>JAODUO010001310.1:20000-32500 GCA_025642075.2 Ridgeia piscesae | reverse complement strand
GATTTTCACATGTATGCTGATAATATTGAGTATGACCTATGTTTTATAGCTTTTCCATGGCTGTGCTTATTGTGTTCCAATACATAACCTCTACAGTCTAGGAGCGCCACCCTCAACGACTGATGCCGCTAAACCTGCCGTCAGAGAATGCAACTGTGTTTGCCTTGTTTTTCTCACTAGCTTGTACACATTATAATGATTGTGTTTTGTGTTGACAGCGTTGCAGACTCTGGCCACGAAAGGCGACCCGGCAACCACAAGCAACCACCTCGACACACAAGTGTTTGTCGCCAGAATATAGTTTAGCGAACATTTGACCTGATGCGGACATGTTTACTATTCACGCATATGTACAAATACGGTAACTGTGGAACACAGTAAGTGAATCGCTCCCATGGCGCCGATGTCTACTTGCTACTTCTAGGTTCATTTGCTCGTTTGGAGAAATATTCCCACTGTAATGGCACGCGGCTTGTCAGCTACCAGCTGTGTCAAGTGTTATCATCTACCATTAAATATTGCTATTCGTGATATGGATAGAAATTAACTAAATAGTAATGGTGAGCAACTAAAAAGACATTGGCCTATCGAGACGACAATTATTCAAGTTATGTATGTATGTTTGTTTATTTCCGGCAAACAGTCCATATGTGTATATATAAAATACAATATAATAAAAAAAGTACAATACACTGTACATTAAAAGCAATTGGGTACACGTAAAACAAAAGTGATTAAAATTATTTTAAAAATAGAGTACAAATGCAATTATTACACGGATCTCCAGTATGCGTACATCGAGCTTATAAAATGTATATCAGTATGAATGAAACAAATGACAAATAAAGGGTTTTCAGACTGGTGAAGACGACAAAAAAGGATAAATATAGATGAACGAAAGCGTTATTAAATGATGTAATATAATTATATATATATATATATATATATATATATATATAATATATATATATATATATATTATATATATATATATATATATATATATATATATACGAATGCGTTGATTAAACTATTATATATAATATAGCACTCTACTGAATGCTTATATATATATACACACACACTATATATATATATATATATATATATATATATATATATATATATATATATATATATATATATATATATAAAGCATCTTATTAATTTGCTTTTTAAATCCAAATTGGTTGGCACATGTAGTGAGATATGGGGTCGCCCTGGTTACTATTAATGATTCAAAGAGTTTGCTAGCAACTGTGGCAGGGCAATGGGTCTATAATTGTTATTATCTGACAAATCACCAGATTTATATTTAATGATTGGAACTATGATAGTAACCATCATTGTATCAGGTAAGAAACCATGCTTTAAAAGACTACTGTATAACAGTGACATAAGGACTTGTAGTTTTTCATTAGCATATTTAAAATACTCATTACTTTTCCAACTGGCACATTTGATATTATTTCTTACAGTTCTTTAACTTTAACAATCATAATGTCATTAAATTGAATGTTGCTACAATACTTATCGATTTTGTGAATGTGAACAGGATAACCCTGGCATAATTTGCTTGTTTGATGCACTTCCAAAAGGTTTTAATATAATGACTTACATTTGAAGCAAGTCGCTCAGGTTTAAGAGAATCAGCATTTTTAACGAAGTCTTTTATTGCGTTTAAACTGAGCACGCTTACTTTTCATTAAATCATACAAAGGACCGTGTCTGGGGCTCCCAGCAGACCGCCAGATGAGGGAAGGTTCTCTTGCAGCCTGGTGGGAGTCTCTGACTAAGTCATTCCAACTAGGAACAGTGTGTTTTGAAAACGCGTTATGAGTCAGTAGGAATGACATCGGAAGCAGCGGTAAGATAATTAATAATATCATTATAAAGTTGCACAGAAGTAGCTGATGGACTTCATCATGACAGTTAGGGTTTGTACAATATAAAGCAGCTTGTGGTATATCAATGCCGTATAAAAGGAACTAGTTTTAGAGTAATAGTTGAGAAGGTCTTAGCAGGAGGCACAGTCCCACATGGGACAGGGACTATCAGGTTGTTTTGTAGTGGACGCTTCAGAGGTGGTTCGTAATTTGACAGAAATGATAAAGGATACAGGAACATGATCCGAAGATACCCAGTCATAATTAATTACCATATGAGATGAGTGGCTGGAGTGGGTGCAGAGCACATGATTCAGCCAGCTCCTAGAACCATGAGCATCGCTAACATATGTAAAAGAATCGGGGAGAAGATTCTGACAAGTGGCATTCACTAATAAGATTCTGAACGGTGATATTCACTAATAAAATAATTTAAAAGTGCGGAAAACAGGTAGGTCTTGGATGAATCTGCGTTGAAGTCACCAATGATAAAATATTCCTGGATTCAAATGAGTCACTTATGGCTTGGATCTTGCCTCAAATAACTTGGTATTCACCAATATTATCATCGCTCCGATATGGTAAATAAGCAGTACGAACAAGAATTGTGGCATTAGTTGTAATAATTTTAAGATCAATGAGTCTTCTCATCGTCATAAGTCAACAAAATGTTCAACGAATGGGTCGCGTGATCGTCGCCATAAAAACAAAGTCCAGTATGTATGCATATCCAACTAACACAAGAGTATGTTTACTTGTGTTTAATACACACCCAGTCTTCAGCATTTAAGCAATCCGTAGATCAATTACAACGATTATTATCTTATTTAGACGTGTCTACCTTGCGCCGTCATACGTATTTCCTCTCGTGTAGTTTCAACAACAAATCACGAGTGAGCGATCACTGAGAAGTCACACTTGTACACCAGCATTTTGGGTTAGTTACACCATTATTATGATATATATATTATTAAATATCGCATGATTATATGTGTAAATAGTGTTGTCGTACCTTAATTTTATTTCACTTTCTTTTTAGATGCATTGTGACCTTAGTTAAGCAACATTAAAGGGGAAAAAGGCAACGGTTTCGTGGCGTACACCTAATAGAGTTAATATAAAGTAACAATTTCCACATATACTCAATTTTTTAACGTCAGCCGTTTACCTGAAAAATATTTTTGAACACCCAGCCATCGAAGTACTATGAGCTACGCCATTGTCGACGAAGAATGACGTCAGTAAGCTGAGGCTTCTCCACAGATTAGTTATTCATAAATCCGTCTGGAGGCGCTGTGCGCAGAGAAAAATAAAAGTGGCGTGTTTGTTATGGATTATCTAAATCGGATCATTTAACGGATGCAGAAGTATCTGGATATAGATTCCAGCCGCAAAGACAAAGGCACGTATTGGAAGATACATTAGAGGCGAGTGACCACGAAAAGAAAGACACACGGGAAGCTGAACGTACAAAAAACAAAACTAGCAGAGACGGTGTCAACTGGTGGCGGTGCCGAACCAATAATTTTTTTGATGCGGTGACAAGTTTGTCTGCTGTCATGAAATGGCTGCAACTCGGCAACGCGCGGAGCATATTGATGAAGGTAAATATTAAGTTGTCTATTATTGTTATTGCTTAAATATTATTATCCTGAGGTCCGGACTGCGTAATGATCGTATTATTATGACAAGCGAAATATGATCGCTTAGCTTGGGCCAAGCCTTGCCGCCTTGGGCCAGCCGGGTCACCTCAGTGACCTCAGGCTCAGGCTTGCCGCAACTATTAGACTAAGTATGTGTCACTTATTACGTTTTATGGTAATAACACATTTGTTAAGACTTGGTGGGGTTTATCATTTAACATAAATCGTATTGAATAGTTCCAATGAAATTAAATGAATTAGGTCCCACAATTGTGCAGGTGTGTAAATTGTGGAAAAAAATCCATACAAATGAATAGTCAATCCCTTGCTGTTTTTTTGCATCGCCCATGTGTGGACACCCATCACATTTGTAATAACAGCAGCTATATTGATTCATAAAAATTATATCATGATCTAAATGCACCGCCTACACAGCAATGGCAGGCAGTTACGATTATTTTATTTGAACATAAACTGCAGGGTAATCTTCTCATCATTTTGCATGTGTCTTATGGAGTCATATATAAACATAGGTAATGAGTTTGTTTCAAAGAACCCAGAGATATTAGTGACGAGATGAATATAGGAAATGTGTCAGAATTCATGCTTTGTGAAATTATGTTCATTCAGAATAATAATCCATGTTTGCAATGATTCACATAAAACATTTCTTAATGTTCGATTTTTTATTACAGGTGGACTGCTGTGTATTACGAAAAGTCGGATTTGAAATTCTCTGCTTCGAGCAACTGGTGCTTCGGAATGTACTGGTTGCACTGAACCATATACAGATAGATAACTGGCAACTAGATCCATCAACAAACAAGTAAGTATACTGTGCATACATTTTATATAATTGTTGCAATAAACGTTAATGCATCAAATAAGAAGCAACAATACACCATCAAACAAAGTAGCACTATAAATAAAAAATAATAGTTATCACACATGGAACCATTATGATTTTTATGTAGTGAAAATGGCAGGTATATTTGTAAACATAGTGCATAGTTCCTACTACTGCCCAAAGTATAGAATGGATCATAGAGTAAATTATAGTGCCTAGTCTTTTCACCAATAATAATCTAATTGACATTTTCTCTGGTTATCCATTATGAGATGACAACCCAAATATGTGAATGCAGGGACTGGAGTTGTCATTAGAGGTTTTAGACAAGATGTTTATGTTTGACAGCTTTCAGAATGGTTCAATCAAATTAATAAACATTTCTTGAGCTTACTAGCAATACCTTAATTAATTTTATTCCAAATTATAGAAATAGATCCTCAATGGTTTCTAATGCCATACAGCGATTTAAAAGTGCATATTGTCAACATTAGATGCAATATGCTATAATACTGCCACACATTTTTTCTTCTTAAAAAGCACATGCTTGAAATGGGGTGTCTTTAATTATATATTTTAAATTAAAAGGATCATTGATTAATTTTCATCTTATTTACAATGTCATATGTATATTTATCTGAACACGTTTATTTCAGGTTGCTCAGGCGGGCTGTCTATAGGCAGTTTACTGGTGGGTTCACAGCAAGTTGGGCCGGAGTGTTCATCGAGTACTGCCAGCATGCACCAGCCACCTAATCAGGACAAAGTTCCCTGTCCTCGCTTGGAGAGCAGCACGAGGGATATCACTTTGCTCTCAAAGACTTGACTAATGTACAAAACGATTGAGCCATGCAGCCCGCAGATCTTCCTTACTCGGTTTTGGCACATTTGCCCCGATCAAGCAAACCCTGTTGGTACAGTGATTAGTGGCAATGTAACTTTTCCCATCACCACATGGATTATGTGGCTCATCAGCATGGGTAGGCGGTTATGTCGGACTTGTGTTCTGTTGCGCAACCTCCAGTTTAATCATTGTTTCTCGAAGATGACATCTGTGTTAAAAGGCATGCCTGGGACAGGACGTGGCCGATAGTTCCCCGCAAGAGCAGATAACATCAATCGTGATTTCATTCCTACAATGAATATAGTGCTTGCATTAACTGATTAGTATTTAGACAACTTTGCAACGTTTTTCTACATGATTATAAACATGTACAATTTTTTTGTAATTTCATTTGATAATCATGTAAGAAGTCATTGTTTTAGTAATAATAATAATAATAATAATAATAATAATAATAATAATAATAATAATAATAATAATAATAATAATAATAATAATAATAATAATAATAATAATAATAATAATAATAATAATAATAATAATAATAATAATAATAATAATAATAATAATAATAATAATAATAATAATAATAATAATAATAATAATAACTTCTTATGCGCCAATATCCTCGAACATCAAGCTCAGTGGCGCGACAAAACCAAGGGGTTAAGCAATTGCGTAAACGTAGAACAGTGCGTGAGTCGTTGATGGATGGACGAAGATGGACAAACATTAGCCAAATTAGTAACCATAAGTTAAATAACAACACATTGACCAGGAATTCCACTATCATATTCCACTCCCAATTATCACTTGTTGTTCTAATCTTAATGTTTCACTTTGTATCATGTATATACAGTGACTGTATTTCTATGCATTTTTATATTATATTTTAATACATTCAGTGATAATGACGTGTTATTTATTTTATTTTATCAAAAACAGAGAAGTTATTAATTACACAACTAGCTGTATTCATAAGTGTACACAGTAACTGTTTACAGCTGTGTTTTGTCCCCCCATGACACAGTTACTAGGAGTTCATTCAAATGCCATACCTGTATTATCTTAGAAATATGAAGCAATACTGCAATTACTATATGCTACTTTATACAGCTTGGTGCAATGTGAAGAGAACTGTACAAGCAAGGATTCAAATGCAACTTATCGCAAAAGTCCCCTTTCGAAAGGGCCCCTTGTTAGACTGCTGTCATACCTTCATAGAAGTGCTGTCTCTTGGGGCAGATAACTCTGATAGACCTCCACCTGTCCAGTATGACAGAATTTAGTGAGCTAGGCTCCCAGAAAGTGCCGTGCTGTGATGACTGACTTCAGGCAGGGCATTGAATGCTGCTGAACTTTGCTCCAGACACATTGTCGTATCTTCTTCCTCAACAAGTGCAGCGTTTGCACATGCGTGTGGATGCCACAATGTGATACAGGAGTGACAATCACTGTTTTCTGTAACCAACAACAAAGGAACGTGAAATAATTAATTGCATCATCACCTAATTGGCATTTCCTCTGGTTATTCATATGAGATTACACCAGAAAGTGAGAAACACAGCCATATTGTGAGAATGCAGCAGACAATATCAATCAAGTTTATGAATTTTCACTATATAATTATCTAAAATAAAACTTAGCTTTTTTCAATTATCACTTACAGGTGACAATAGATCTTTAACCAGTGGATACCGACGTCACATCTAAAAAGCTAATAAAACATCAAAATAAACACAACTTGTTGCAGATAAAATGAGTAGTTTAAATGAAGATTTAGTTTAAAACATGCATGCACCTACTGTCCATGCATTTCAAACAATCATTGAATTCCACCAGCCATTAAACAGTCATAAATACTGCTACTCGAAGGTGAAACTAATTTTGAAAGTGGAGTGTCAAAGTGCATGCAGAAACTTGATAAATATAGTCAGATGTGTATCTCATAATTGGAAACTAACACAAAAATGCAACTAACAAAACTTTGTAAAAACTTAATGTTTAAATAAATACTGACTGAATTTCTAGTTTTCAGCATCATAACATTTTCATTGTTTCTTAGCACATATCTGAACACACTGATCATAAGCTTTACTAGCTGTATTAATCAATGTCACCTTACTCTGACATAGCCTACATTCACATCAATGGAAATAAATGACTATGTCACTAGGAGCGGTTAGTTAACTTTACTGAACTTACAAAGAAGTGCCAACGACAATCCAAGGCCACGGTCCCTCCGCCGATGACATATTATCACCCATGAGACGTGTCATGTTCAAGTTTCTTCTAAAGGCTAAATTATTTATTCTGCATTGTACTAAATTCTGCGATGATATAAATTGTGCTTTTGTCATGGCTTGGTTCAAGTATATCTTAGTCTTTACACATGTGGACGTGATACCGTAAAACAGATTAGCTGTCATCGTCGAGGGACATCGGCATCGGGCATCGTCAACACATCGATGATCGAGCCATCGGCATCGTCAATCGATAGCCGGTCTACGGAGGTCAAAACTACTTTTAACAGCATAAAAACGTTACATGTGCTTGACGTCTGTAAAAAACGGGGCGGGGCAGGGCGCGGCAATTTTGGACGATTCTCGTATTATTTTTAAAACGTCCATGGTGGCAACTCCACATATTCCTCAGCAGGCTATGAAATAAGGCCGGCCCGATCGTCCGGGACAAGTAGTTTTAGAGATCGGACTAGTACAGTTGTACAACAGCAGTCATGTCGGACGAGCTATTGTAATGACTTCAAAATAGCTGTTGTTTATGGCCAACCGTTGGTTACAACCGGATTACGTAAGTGGTGCCATCTAACAGCAATCATTAGTGTGGAACCACATGAACTAAATATTCGGTTGCAGACAGCGTCTCGGGTCTGACTTCTCGTTTATACTTTCTTGAGTCATCATCCGACGATTTCGCAATGGCGATTATTTGACTTAATTACCAAAGCAAAGGTAGTTGTACATATTAAAAAGAGAAATCTAGCGCAAAGCTGATGGCAACATCTTCATTGGCTTCAACATCGACATCGCGTAACACTGTCCGTCCGTGTGCATCGTTATATATATATATATGTGTGTGTGTGTGTGTGTGTGTGTGTGTGTGTGTGTGTGTGTGTGTGTGTGTGTGTGTGTGTGTGTGTGTGTGTGTAAATAGAAATATATATACATATTCATGAACTATGTTATTATACAGGGGTATATATATATATATATATATATATATATATATATCTACGAACATACATGTATATAGAAGTATGTGGATATGAATTATGTATGATGTGGTTATATCTAAGTAAAGAGTATATAATAAAACACTCAGGACTAGTTGTATGTGATTCAGCTAGTCCGACGGACTATCACCTGGCTAAAACTATAGTGTATCCTGCCTCAGTAACATTATACCTGCTAGAGATGAGTAATCAACAATGACAACACTGTATAAAGCAAAAAAGTAGCTATCCTCTGACAACAGGACTGGTAATGGCAAAGGATTGAATGAGTATTTTAGTTCGGCGTTTACCGATGAAGATATTAGTTCATTGCTAGCACCATTGTTTTAAAGTTCCAATTGCGAAATTAAGTTATTGTGAGCAGTTATTTGTAACGCCAGACTCTTGTAGCTAAACAATAAGGGGTATGAAGGAAACTAAACCACCCGGAATGGATAAGGTTCTACCGAAAATACCATTGGAAATTGTAAAATAGGTTATCACACCTGTTGCAACAAATTCCAACAGATACGTTTTTGAAGATATCATTAAGAGGGTATAGGCGACTGATCACCACTATAATTGGATTTCAGTATTTTATATTGAACAAACTAAACTTATATACTTAAGACATAATATATACCCCACATACGGTACCTTTAGCATATGTCTTAGAAATCAGCTTAGAGTGGGGTATCACAGCGATTAGTGCTGGGTCCTATATTATTCTGAATATATATCAATGATTTGGACAATAGTGTAATAAGCAATTGGTTCACATTTATGGATGATACTTGTCCATCTGCCACCTAAAGTAAATTTCTGGTTGACAGTTTAGTTAACGCTTTGAACTATGTGGTGGGCGTCCTAACTTTGTGTTTGTAAACGCTTTCGTTGTTTATTAATAAGTTCTGTTTCGTTATTCGTTGTATCGAACACAACGTGAACTCTGTGTTTTGTGTTTCCTGAGAATTTCCAATAAAACAACGTTTAATATACCAACACAGATTTGACAAGCATAACTGTTTGCGCAGTTTACTCGTATAAGAATCAGGTGATTGTGTGCGTGGATGACTCGCATAATGACAGAGAGACATACATACAGACGGACAGACAGACACACAAAGATAGGCAGGTTTGTCAGATAGGCAGGCAGGCAGGCAGGCAGGCAGGCAGGCAGGCAGGCAGGCAGGCAGGCAGGCAGGCAGGCAGGCAGGCAGGCAGGCAGGCAGGCAGGCAGGCAGGCAGGCAGGCAGGCAGGCAGGCAGGCAGGCAGGCAGGCAGGCAGGCAGGCAGGCAGGCAGGCAGGCAGGCAGGCAGGCAGGCAGGCAGGCAGGCAGGCAGGCAGGCAGGCAGGCAGGCAGGCAGGCAGGCAGGCAGGCAGGCAGGCAGGCAGGCAGGCAGGCAGGCAGGCAGGCAGGCAGGCAGTCAGGCAGGCAGGCAGGCAGGCAGGCAGGCAGGCAGGCAGGCAGGCAGGCTGGCAGGCAGGCAGGCAGGCACAGGCAGGCAGGCAGGCAGGAAGGAAGGCAGGGTGGCAGGCAGGGGGCAGGCAGGCAGGCAGGCAGGCAGGCAGGCAGGCAGGCAGGCAGGCAGGCAGGCAGGCAGGCAGGCAGGCAGGTAGGCAGGCAGGCAGGCAGGCAGGCAGGCAGCAGGCAGGCAGGCAGGCGGAGGCAGCAGGCAGGCAGGCAGGCAGGCAGGCAGGCAGGCAGGCAGGCAGGCAGGCAGGCAGGCAGGCAGGAGCAGGCAGGCAGGCAGGCAGGCAGGCAGGCAGGCAGGCAGGCAGGCAGGCAGGCAGGCAGGCAGGCAGGCAGGCAGGCGAGGCAGGCAGGCAGGCAGGCAGGCAGGCAGGCAGGCAGGCAGGCAGGCAGGCAGGCAGGCAGGCAGGCAGGCAGGCATCGGAGAAATTACGGTTTTTAGTATTGATGAACGACTTTTATATGAAGTATCAAATCTAACACATAGGGACAGCTGCCGATGAAAGTGTTTACTGGAGTACGAGTGTTAATGGTACCATGGGCTGAGGAGAAGATAACTGAATAACACAACTGGCAGAGGAGAAGATAATCGTAAAACACAACTGGCTGAGTTGAAGATCAGAACTGGCTGAGAAGAAGCGCCACCGATATCAGATATCAACCAGTGCTGCAGTGTCTTCTCCATAGCTACACCCCTCTGCCACTAGAGCTGCCGAGACTGGCCGACAGAGTGTGACTTATACTCTACTCCAAGTGCCGTGATGGACCCGTCTATATCACATGCTATGGGATATGGGACAAAATGCATATGAGAAGTATTATTGCATAGCATAAGAACTATTGTTTACATTATTATTACTACTACTACTACTACTACTACTACTACTACTACTACTACTACTACTACTACTACTACTACTACTACTACTACTATTACTACTACTACTACTACTACTACTACTACTACTACTACTACTACTACTACTACTACTACTACTACTACTACTACTACTACTACTACCACTACTATTATAACTATTATTATTACTGATATTGTTAAGACTGTTATTATTATTGTTGCTAGTATTGTAGTTACTATTATTGTTGTTGTTATTGGTATTGCTACTGTTGTTATTGCTGTTGTTATTGTTATTGTTTATGATGTTATTATTATTATTATTATTATTATTATCATCATCATCATCTTCATCATTATTATTGAAACTTTTATTATTATTTATACTAGTATTACTATCTTGTTTATCATAAAATTGAATACAAACAGAGCATGTTCATAAAGTATTGTAATTGTATGGCGGAGCTACAAGTTTCGCTGAGGCAGATCACAGTGTCCTGTCTTTTAACACAGACAAACACAAACATGATAGTTGGCATAGCGCAAGCATTTTCTAAAAAGAAGACACGCTGTTCTCTGGTAACCTTTGCCAGGTTACATAAGGCAATAACCTCACACGGCTTGTGGAGCGCACGCGCGTGTGTGGGTGTGTGCGTGTGCGTACGTGTGTGTGTGCGTGTGTGTGTACGCGTGTTCGTGCGTGTACGTTCTCGTGTTCATACTCAATGTCTATGCATCTCCCTAAAACCACGTGGATATAGAGCCAAACGTTGTGCCATCAGCGGCTTGTGATGTGACGTCAGTTTCTGTGTTATCTTCATTCTCGTCTTCTTCTTCATATGACATAAAAGTGCTGTTGAACAACTTCATAAATTCGTTAGTAGCAGAGTATCCGACTTCTTTCGAATAAGCCCTGAAAGACAAATACATACGTATTTACGTCCGTAAACAATCGCCCTTAGAGCGCCGATACATATTTATTCACACACACACACACGCACGCACCGCACACGCACGCACGCACGCACGCACGCACGCACGCACGCACACACACACACACACACACACACACACACAAATGTATATGATGAATGTTTTGGTGTTGCTTCATATTTACTCAACACAGAAAGTGCACACCAGTGATCCTTCATAACGAAAAGCATTACGAAAGACTGGGATACTTATCAGCTGTTAGACAGACATACAAACAGCCACACACGCAGGCATACAGACAGACGCCGCGCAGTTCTGATTTCATTTGAACGAACCTATTTTGTTCTGCATAACGCGGTCGGTGCAATCAAAGTGCATCCTGTCAACAACACGACAGCCGACTGCTGCTGCAGACATTACTGACCGTGCTGATGATTGAGTTGATATGTATTTACATCCAGTGGTGCCTTTGCTGCATCAAGTTGTAATCATGCTTGAGAGAGGCGCAGCACCACACAAGACTGGACATAGCCGCGGCAGATTATGTGAGCTACTCCGCCAAAATATGTTATAATTATGTATGCGTAGACACGAACGCAGCAGATGTTTCGAGCTACCCCGCCATCGGATCTTATAAATGCGTATGCGTGGACACGGTCGCATCGGATGATGTGAGCTACTCCGCCCCTTGTTCTTACGACACCAAGAAACACCAGTGTCAGTTGGTACTATTTTACTTAGATATCTTAGGATTCCTATCTTGAAATGTAATGTGTTCGTCTCA
>JAODUO010001310.1:12500-15000 GCA_025642075.2 Ridgeia piscesae | reverse complement strand
AACTTACAAAATCAGGTTTACCACCTCCTAACCGCGTTTATGAAACGTTTTTGCTGTGTCGTTGTGATACCTGGGGCATTGACCCGCCCCAACAACGCTAGTACTACACTGCCACGTCAGAGTCCGTCATTTCCGTTGGTCCATCCAAAAGCTTTATCAAAAAGCACGACCATAACGACGCGATATATATATATACCTACTTTCTGTGTCACAGCGTGTCATGTCCCCTGCCAGATTGACGCAGGTTTTTCCAAGTGGACACGGATTACTGCTACAAGGGGAGATCCCTGAAACAAAACGAAATAGTAGTGCACATCAACGCAGTTATCGACGCATTGTGCAGAGTAAAGCAAAACGTTGTATTCTGATTAAAACATTGCATATTTGTCGTAGATTCTGACGTTGCGGGGGGGGGGGGGGGGGGGGGGGGGGGGGGGGGGGGGGGGGGGGGGGGGGGGGGGGGGTGTGTGTTTGTGTGTGTGTGTGTGTGTGTGTGTGTGTGTGTGTGTGTGTGTGTTGTTTTGGTTGTGCGTGTGCGTGTGCGTGTGCGTGTGGTGTGGTGCGTGTGGTGTGGTTGGTGTGTGTGTGTGTGCGTGTGCGTGTGGTGTGTGTGTGTGTGTGAAAACATATTTGCCTTTGTTGCACAAATAAATTTACTAATTCTAAAACACAAACATCCTTAGTTGTATTATTGGCTCACGGGTTGTGCTTCGGACTCTCCATTCCGAAAAACCGGGTTCGAATCCTGGGGTGTTAAACCACAGGGCAAGTTATACAATAATGAACTCCGATCAAAACGAGCCGTGCATATATGATGTTTGTTAGGATTAAAGCTCTCATTGGACCGTCCGACAAAAACCATCAATTTGACCCTCCATACATCCGTCTTCTTGTTCTTCCCCTTCTTTGGAAATGCCACACAAATTATCCCCGTACTTTTGGTTTTCTGATTATTGTTGTAGAACACCAATATATAACGACGCATTCTTCCCATTATTAAAATCATTTGATACAAACAACGTTTGCAATTCCATTGAACCATGATTGCGCGGTCCTACGAATGTTTTATGCCCCCCCTCGTGATGGCGGTACGATGTTTTGTAACTAAGCACCGGAAAACTATGCATATTGACGTGTTTTGAGTTGGTCATACCACCTCTGTGTCTGGGTGTCATCCATAAAGTCTACTGTTACATCATTAGTATATATATATATATATATATATATATATATATATATATATATATATACATGTATATGTGTATATCATGTATATATATATATATATGTATATATATATATATATATATATATATATATATATATATACATATACATATACATATACATATACATATACATATATATACATATACATATACATATACATATACATATACATATACATATACATATACATATACATATACATATACATATACATATACATATACATATACACATATACATATACATATACATATACATATACATATATACTATCCAAGGCGACAGTAAATATGATGTAACCGTATCACTAAGGTGATCATGAAATGAGTTTGACTGCATTGATGTACCGTCATTTACATTTATTGTCAATTTGTTCTCTCAAGTAACATATGTTGTTTTCCTTTGCAGTTAAGGAACGAACATATACCAAATGGAGTGCCAAAGAGACAATGCTGGCCCATGATTATTTTGGAGAAAATGATGAAGCGATATTGCCTAGTTAGTTATATTACATGTATGCAGGGGACAGGTTTTTTATTTTTATAAAATAAAAAATTTATATATTGCCATAGAAAATTTATTAAACAAATGCTGTCCTTTCAATGAGAAACACAATTATATTTTCCCAGTAAGTCTGGTGAAAAAATTTATAGAATGATAGGTGAAATTAGATTCACAATTTGTTCTGGTCAGTTATTTCACGAACATTTCTGTCCACAGGTAAGAAAGAGATCGAGGAGTTCGTGAGAAGGAACTCGACACTACCCTACACATGGACTGTCATCAAGACCAAGCTAATCAACACAAGGAGACAGAGACGGGAAAGATTGAAGAAAAGACTGAATAATTTAACTGAATAGGGGGATACATGCATTTTTATTTTCTCTTTTCTGTTACACTTTTCTCTAAAAGCAATTATTTTAGATTCCATCATTTGTACTTGTTTACACATGAAATTTGAGGAAATGCACTGATTGATCAATAGTTTTAGGCGTGATTTGGGTTTTACACTGTGTGTTGTTCATTAATGTACCATCTTATCGTGTATAAAATAAAGTTATTATTGTTATATTTGAATACATAATATTGCTTAGTGGCTCATGAGAATGATCGAATTGGTAATAACTTTGGGACTACTGGAATTGCAGGTTTTTTTAGTAAGTTAGAAAATTGTATTGTAAAAGATTTATACTATGTCACGATCAGCACAAAGTTAATTGTGAATGTGATTGATCTAACTTCCACACAATACAAACATTGTTATAGTGTT
>JAODUO010001310.1:0-7500 GCA_025642075.2 Ridgeia piscesae | reverse complement strand
CTGGGGAACATCATGTTAGATTTGATGTGTATGTAGATTTCGCAAAAATCATTGGTCAGAAGATGATCGGGTTCATGACATATATACATATATACATACATACATACATACATGCATACATCATACATACATACATGCATACATTCATACATGCATACATACATACATGCATACATGCATACATGCATACATACATACATACATACATACATACATACATACATACATACATACATACATACATACATACATACATACATACATACATACATACATACATACATACATACATACATACATACATACATACATACATACATACATACATACATACATACATACATACATACATACATACATACATACATACATACATACATACATACGGATAATGAAGTCATTTGAATCTCGAATATGTAACAACAGACAATCTCAACTTGTGGCGCGATATATCAACATTTTCATACGAGTTGTTAGTGCGGTGAATTTAGCGGCAAGCAACGTTGACCATCGTTGTAACATAATAAAATATACCGGTGTTTCATTATTTGGAAAAGAACCCGACATGTTTCTTAACAACCGAGCCGAACCAGGCATAACTGGTCAGAGGGGGCTGGACGAATGTTTCGAAATTGGTGAGCTTTACATACATTTTGGAGAATGTCTAGAAGTAAAGCGTTGCACGTTTGGATGGAAATAAGATAATGTTCCGTATAGCATAGGCTCACCGCATCTCCCTAAACTGTTAGCGTATATTTCATCTTTGTGGCAGTGTTTTAGAGTCGGAAGCATGTTACGGCAAACAATGTAGTACACAATACCCTTGCATTTGGATGTGGCATTTCCGTTTGCAGTGCAGACTTCTTGGCATTGTGCTAAAAGAAACATTATACAGTATACCAACATATATAATTATACAGATACTATTTAATTCCATGAAGACAAACATACAGCAAATATTTAATGATACTAGCACTATTTATACTTATGATAAAAGATACCTTCTTATATTTAGGATTGCATATATTGAGAACACATGATCATTTGTGAGATATCCAATTTGAGGGCACCTTTTGTCTTAGCATAGGAATTTCCAAGTGTACTATATAATTAACAATATGTTTTCCGCTGATAAGGCCGTCTAATTGGCAGACAGTGACAATGAAACAACATACGCATGTATTTCCAAACGCTCTCAGTATACAGTAGCATATATATGATATATATATATATATATATATATATATATATATAATATTGAAGTTATACTGGCATACACACTTTCACATTGATATCCTGTGTAACCTTTTGTGCAATTGCAATCGAAGTACTCGGGTATTCCCGTTTGTGGATAATTGATGCATAACCCATTGTGTTGACAAGGATTACTCCGACACGGATCGGGCGGTGCGTCTAAAACAATGACAGGTATAACGTCAGTGTGATCACTACTGACGACCACAATAAACAAGACTGTACGCAAACGCAAACATATAGCACATATTCCCAAACAAATGTCATCCTCACACTACAAATGCACACAAAAACCCATGATACACTACCCATACGATCATACAACACACAACACACACACACACACACACACACACACACACACACACACACACACACACACACACACACACACACACACACACATACACACACATACTACAAAATAAATATATATATATATATATATATATATATATATATATATATGATATATGTATATATATATGTATGTATGTAGTATGTATGATATTATATATATATATATATATATATATATATATATATATATATATATATAGTGTGTGTGTGTATGTATGTATGTTTGTATGTATGTATGTATATATATATATATATATATATATATATATATATATATAAAATACAATTAACGCATGAAAACATCATATAATATAAATTGATGTGATACCGCAAATCATACCTTATTAATATACTTATTTATTGGCAGTTGTATAAAGCCCACGGTATAAAGGAGTTACGGAATCTATTCGTGCTAGTAACTGGTAACGGGTACACATTTCTCGTATAATATTATATTCGGTATGTATTCTGTCAGCCTCCAGATAATTTAATCTATGTGTGCCGACTTTAATTTAAAAAAAATAGTTTTGACAAATGCTGTCCCATCTTACATTCAACGTGTCCATGTTAACACGTCTAAGTATCACCGCGTAACCCAATCCAGGATAAATACATTGTAATGCCCTGTTTATTTAACTTCAACATTGTCAGACAAATATTGGTTCAAGTTAGTGTGTCATACACGACATGCATATTCCAAAACTGGTCTCACCACATTAACATACCAGAACGTTCTGTGTAATCCCTGCAGCTTTTACTAATATATCATGTACAATCATTTACAGGCCTTTTTCACAATATTTTCGACGTGTTTGTTCCATGTCAGATCCTGAGAAATGGTCACACCTAACAGTTTGGCATGGCAAACTTGTGCTATATATCTCCCATCAATCTTTATATTCGGGATAGTACTTCATACTTATAAAATGGAACAGTCGTTCTTAAATCCTTTTTGTAAACACGGACACAAGGTCCAGCAATGTTCCTTGATGTATTCCCCCACTGGGATAACCAGAATGGGAATATTAATTTCTTATTTTACTCCTTGAGCTCTGTTTAATAGAAATGTTGCCATCCATCTTAAAATATGTGCGGGCAACCCATACGACTGTAGCATATCTAGCAACAAATGATGATTAATAAGATCAAACGCTTTGCTAAAGTCTAGCATTACAACTCTGACATAAGAATTTAATTTATCTGTCGCCTTATACCACATATGAACCAATTCGACAAGAACGTCTGTTGTGGACGTTCCGCTAATTCTTCCAAATTGCTTAGCATCAATTTCACCTTCAATTGTTTCATCCACCCATTTCATTATTATTGATTCAAATACCGTGGTAGCTATTGGTGTTAATGAAATTGGTCTAATGTCTTTTTTCAATTGACACAGGGATGGTTTGTTTTTGGCAACGGTATTACATTGGCCATTTTCCATTCCATAGGAAGTACACCTTCTATTATTGAATTGTTAAAAATAGCAGTTAATTGAGGGGCGAGAACATTTGCATGGTTTCTTAGCATCCATGCAGGAATTTTGTCAGGCCCAGTAGCCTTGTTGGCTTTAACCCTCTCCAAGGTTTTAAAAGTAGTACACACGCTTATCACATACTGATCCAGCAGTTCCTCGTTAACGGTGAACATCTTGTGACGAGGCAATGGTCACTCATAGACACAAAGAAACCATTCAATGTATTGGCCGTTGTTTTGTTAGCTACACCTTACATGCATGAGTTCCCTTTTGTTTTAAGTCCCATTATTGTTTTCATATGCTTCCACCAATCGTAGGATCCCGATTCATGCATTGCTGCAATTTGTGTTTGGTAAATATTATACTTAAATTTCGAAGCTGCTCGATTGACCTTATTACGCAATATGTTTGCTTGACAAAAATCATCACTCATGTGAGCTCGCTGTCTTTTACGAACTATGTCTTAGTAGGAAAGCATATTCCATCAGGTTGCAATTAACCGTTTGATAATATGAATACTGATCTGCACATGAATCACGCCTAAATAGGGGTTCCCATTTCATGGCTGGTAAAGCCATATTGAATGTGGCCTTTTCATTTGGCCCCATTCACCTTACGGTTAACCCTGTCACGCATCCAGTATCAACTGACTTGTTCGCTTTGGGTTTAAGCAAAACCATGTTATGGTCCGATTACCCCAGTTCGGAAATAAACAGGCAGGGTGTATACCTCCTCCATATTCGTCCATATTTTGTCTAATATCGCCTGTCCACGTGTTACAACAGTAACTACTAGGACATATCTATAGTGGGTTTTCATAAAGTTATCCCGCAACTGGTTGAAATCGCCAGTTATGATCACGCCACATTCTGGATGTTTGCGCATTACAGTGCCAATGCTGGTGATTAAATGATCACGTATTTTCAAATATTCCGTCTTTAGAGTATAATATATATATGCTCACAGTATATATGAGCATTTTTCGAGTCATTTTCTTTGGCATAACCTTAATCCACATTACTTCTAAATCATGAACCTCCATATCAATCTCTTATACATTAAATCATTTCTAATGAAGCAAGCTACACCACCGGCTCGTCCATGACCCTCTCTTTCCTCTCCAAGCAAAACCCTTGCATAGTAAGGCTACTTGAATCCATATAGTCTTTAAATCATGTCTTTTGAATATATATATATATATATATATATATATATATATATATATATATATATATATAATATATATATATATATTAAACTATATGAAAATAAAACATCTTTCCACATATTAGTGTTTTCTCTGTGACACAATTATATTTGCTGATGGTCCACAACAAGATGTGTCTTAAGTAAAATATTCCTGCATTTAAGCTTAATTGCAGTAACAGTATTAACCGTTTCTGAATTATCACACAGATAATTCCATGTTTGCACTCCCTTTACACAACGATACATCGATCACATAGTAGAGCAGACAGTCTGTCATGCTAAGTCATCACTGGCTCGCAGTGAGTAAGCTATTTCCCGTCTTTAAACAAATGCTGAGTATTTGACGGGAAATAACTATTGTACGCTTTGTACATAAATTATACCGTTTTCAGTTTTACAATATTTGGAAATTTGAATACATGTGGTTGTTGGAAAAGTGAGTTTGTGTTATCCAATCGTCTTGCACCATATACAATATGGATTACACTTTTTTGCTGTAAACATATATTGTTAGTATCTGTTGGGTGTTTCCCCATATCTCCACACAATCATTTATTTAAGGCAAACTTAGAGAACTGTATAAAATACATTTACTATTTATATCGGGTAGATGATTACATCTATGCATTATAGCTGTACTTTTTGAAAGCTTTGATTGTACATATTTTATAAGAGCTTTCCGATTCACAGGTTAGTTAGTAACCACACCAAAAAACACCGTGACTCGTACTCTTTCGACATTAATATTTTACAGTTTTAGATTGACTTCTTCCAACAAGCATATAATTGAGTTTAGTTATGTTCACAGTTGATAATTTACTGCAAACAAAATGCATAATTTTCCCTAGTACGCTACATATTGTTTCACTTATTCTACTTATATTACTATTTGCAAGACAAATATTAGTATCATCTGCAAAGAGGATGACTTTACTAGATAATGTTATCCATATCATTAGTGCATTGATTGATTAATTAAATAGTTATAACTGTATGCTACATTAAATAAACTATAAAAACAATATGATTTTCTCAGTATACCCATTTTTCTAACATACCATACTATTGTTTCTATTATGTATTATGTTTGGCGTGGGAACATAAACATAATGTTTGATTCATTGATTGATATATAATATATACACCCTGTAGTTTGGTTACCAATACTGAATCCTGTGAAACATCATATGAAATATTAGGCACATCAGAATTACATTTGTCAAACAACACAAACTGCATTCTGTTCCACAGAAATATAATAATCAATTTGAATGCCACACCACGGAAACTAAGAAATTCCATTTTCTTACATAACAGTTTTTGATCGACTGTTTCGAAAGCCTTTTTAAATCAATAAAAAAATACCAATAGCATATTGTTGTGCATCTAAAGTTTCAGTATTTCTAGTAATGAGATCTATTAACGCATTACGTGTAGACATGTTTTGTTGGAATCCTTATTGCCTTGGGTTTATCAATTCATGTTTGGTACTATAGCCCTCTAGGCGAGAAATGAACATTTCTTTGTAATATTTTTGAGAACTGTGGTAATACTGAAATATGTATATAATTAGTGCACGTATACTTATCCCCAGACTTAAATTGTGGGTTGACTTGCTATTTTCATTGTATTCTGTGAATTCTCCAGTCGTGAAAGATAAATTATAAATATACATTATAGGTTTTGCAATGCAATTAATAACTTGTTTGACCAAAAGCATATTTATGTCGTCGCAATCTGTGGATGTTTTATTTTCCCAATTTTTCACAGCTCGGATAACCTCCTCTTCCTTAACTGCAGTTAGAAATATATTTTATTTCTGTTTTCTAGTCATATATGGGAACGTCTGGTTATTGCTATATCCTCCGACAATTCGGGACCAAAAAGTGGTAAAATAGTGGTTAAACATGTCCGTTATGTCTTTCTTATTAATAGTTATGATATAATTATTAACAAAATCACTGGGTAGAGACTCTCTAAGCAAAGAGTTTCCATTACAGTTTTAAGTAGCCCACGTGCCAGCATTGTCATTTTTCGTCTTTGCGAATAAACCGCTTCAATACGGTTCCTTAGAAGATCTGAGAATACCTGTTAATTTATGTTAATACGATTTATACCTGATTTCTGTGATATTTGATCTGGGTGATAGAAATACTGTTTACAAGTGATTATTCTTGATACAGGCATTTTTCAATCTTTTCGTTAAACATGTTTTATAAGCTAAGTTGTAATATTTAGGTGGGACTGTCGACACAGGGCGATGTTTGTTATGCAGTTTAGTATAGCCTCATCAAGAAACCTGTATGCTACATTTGCATTTTCATTTCTGGCAAAGTATGCCAAGAATGTTGGCGTATCAATGCAATAACATTTTCATCGTTAATATGACGAATACACTTCAGAATTAAAAAATTCGTTGACACTGTGTTTTGCAGTACAATTACACAGAGTAAGTAATGAAAGATTATTACTGATATAATTTACCAATAATCTACTATCAATCTTGTACTCCAATTCAGAAGTAAAGGTGTTGTATATAAGTGTTTCAGATTTAGTAGTAATTCTGTTAGTTTTAGTAATTAATGGGTAAAGACCAATACTATACAAAACCGGCACACATACACATACACACACACACACATATATATATATATATATATATATATATATATATATATATATATATATGCCCGCCCGCCGGCTTATAATAACGCGCACGCGCACGCGCACGCGCACGCGCACGCGCACGCGCACGCGCACGCGCACGCGCACGCGCACGCGCGCAGACGCAGACGCAGACGCAGACGCAGACGCAGCGCAGCCGCACACGCAAAGCAAAGCAACGCAAAGCGAACGCAAAGCAAAGCAACGCAACGCAACGCAACGCAACGCAAAGCAACGCAAAGCAAAGCAAAGAAAGCACAAAAGCAACCAAACCAAAAACCACACCAAAAACCACAAAAACCAACACAAACACAAACACAAACACAAACACAAACACAAACACAAACACAAACACAAACACAAACACAAACACAAACACAAACACACCCCACCCCAACACAAAACCCAAACACCCCAACCCCAACACAACCCCAACCCACACCCACACCACACACCACACACCACACACCCACACCACACCCACCCCCACCACACACCACACACCACCACCACCACCACACACCACCCCAACCCCCCAA